>CM046648.1:5007876-5190376 GCA_025583645.1 Gossypium ekmanianum
TACAGATCTGCTATCTTCGTTCTCCTCCGCTGCCAAATACAGGAAGACAAGATCTGATATATTCGATCCCCTCCGCTGCCAAATACAGGAAGACGAGATCTGCTATCTTGTATCCCCTCCGCTGCCAAATACAGAAAAATATCTGATATCTTCGATCCTTCGCTGCCAATTACAGGAAAACAAGATCTGCTATCTTTGATCCCTCCGCTGCCAAATACAGGAAGACAAGATCTGCTATCTTGTATCCCCTCTGCTGCCAAATACAGGAAGACAAGATCTGCTATCTTGTATCCCCTCCGCTGCCAAATACAGGAAGAAATATCTGATATCTTTGATCCTTCCGCTGCCAATTACAGGAAAACAAGATCTGCTATCTTTGATCCCTCCGCTGCCAAATAAGGAAGATAAGATCTCATATCTTCGATCCCTCCGCTGCCAAATACAGGAAGACAAGATTGCTATCTTTGATCCCCTCCGATGCCAAATACAAGAAGACAAGATCTGATATCTTCGATCCCCTCTACTGCCAAATAGAGGAAAACAAGATCTGCTATCTTCGATCCCCTCCGCTGCCTAATACAGGAAGACGAGATCTGCTATCTTCGATCTCCTCCACTGCCAAAGACATGAAGACAAGATCTGCTATCGTTGATCCCCTCCGCTGCCAAATACAGGAAGACAAGATCTGCTATCTTCGATCCCCTCCGCTGCCAAATAGAGGAAGACAAGATCTACTATCTTCGATCCCTTCCGCTGTCGAATTCAGGAAGACTAGATCTGCTATCTTCGATGTCATCCGCTGCCAAATACAGGAAGAAAAGATCTACTATCTTTGATCTCCTCCGCTACCAAATACAGGAAGACAAGATCTGCTATCTTCGATCCCCTCCGCTGCCAAATACAGGAAGACAAGATCTGATATCTTCGATCCCTTTCCGCTGCCAAATATCAGGAAGACAAGATCTGATATCTTCGATCCCCTCCGCTATCAAATACGGGAAGACAAGATCTGCTTATCTTCGATCCCCTCTGCTGCCAAATACAGGAATGCAAGATCTGCTATCTTCGATCCCCTCCGCTGCCAAATACAGGAAGACAAGATCTGCTATCTTCGATCCCCTCCGCTGCCCAAATACAGGAAGACAGATCTGATATCTTCAATCCCTTCACTGCCAAATTCAGGAAGTCAAGATCTGATATCTTCGATCCTCTCTGCTGCCAAATACAGGAAGACAAGATCTGCTATCTTCGATCCCTTCCGCTGCCAAATACAGGAAGACAAGATCTGCTATATTCGATCCCCTCCACTGCCAAATACAGGAAGACAAGATTTGATATCTTCGATCCCCTCTGCTGCCAGATACAGGAAGACAAGATTCTGCTATCTTAATCCCCTCCCGCTGCCAAATACAGGAAGAACAAGATCTGCTATCTTCGATCTCCTCCTCGCTGCCAAATAAAGGAAGACAAGATCTGCTATCTTTGATCTCCTCTGCAGCCAAACACGGGAAGACAAGATCTGATATCTTCGATCCCCTCCGCTATCAAATACAGGAAGACAGATCTGCTATTTTCGATCCCTTCTGCTGCCAAATACAGGAAGACAAGATCTGCTATCTTCGATCTCCTCCACTGCCAAATACAGGAAGACAAGATCTGCTATCTTCGATCCCCTCCGCTGCCAAATACAAGTAGACAAGATCCGATATCTTCGATCCCGTCCCGCTACAGAAAGACAAGATCTACAATCTTCCGATCTCCATCGCTGTCAAATATAAAATGATAAGATCTGATATCTTCGATCTCTCCTCCGCTGCCAAAATACAGGAAGACAAGATCTGCTATCTTCGATCCCCTCCGCTGCCAAATACAAGAAGACAAGATCTGATATCTTCGATCCCGTCCGCTGGCAATACAGAAAGACAAGATCTACAATCTTCGATCTCCATCGCTGTCAAATATAAATTGATAAGATCTGATATCTTCGATCTCCTCCGCTGCCAAATACAGGAAGACAAGATCTGCTATCTTCGATCCCCTTTGCTGCCAAATACAGTAAGACAAGATCTGCTATCTTCGATCTCCTCCGCTGCCAAATAATGGAATACAAGATCTGCTATCTTCGTTCTCCTCCGCTGCTAAATACAGGATGACAAGATCTGATATCTTCGATCCCCTCCGCTGCCAAATACAGGAAGACAAGATCTGCTATCTTGTATCCCCTCCGCTGCCAAATATAGGAAGACAAGATCTGATATCTTCGATCCTTTCCGCTGCCAATTACAGGAAAACAAGATCTGCTATCTTTGATCCCCTCCACTGCCAAATACAGGAAGACAAGATCTGATATCTTCGATCCCCTCCGCTGCCAAATACAGGAAGACAAGATATGCTATCTTCGATCCCCTCCGCTGCCAAATACAAGAAGACAAGATCTGATATCTTCGATCCCCTCTACTGCCAAATAGAGGAAAACAAGATCTGCTACCTTCGATCCCCTCCGCTGCCTAATACAGGAAGACAAGATCTGCTATCTTCGATCCCCTCCACTGCCAAATATAGGAAGACAAGATCTGCTATCTTCGATCCCCTCCGCTGCCAAATACAGGAAGGCAAGATCTTATATCCTCGATCCCTCCGCTGCCAAATACAGGAAGACAAGATCTGCTATCTTCGATCTCCTCCGCTGCCAAATACAGAAAGACAAGATCTGCTATCTTCGATCCCATCCGCTGCCAAATACAGGAAAACATGATCTGCTAGCTTCGATCTCCTTCGCTGCCAAATACAGGAAGACAGGATCTGCTATCTTCGATCCCCTCCACTGCCAAATACAGGAAGACAAGATCTGATATCTTCGATCCCTTCCGCTGCCAAATACAGGAAGATAAGATCTGATATCTTCGATCCCCTCCGCTATGAAATACAGGAAGGCAAGATCTGCTATCTTCGATCCCCTCCGCTGCCAAATACAGGAAGACAAGATCTGCTATCTTCGATCCCCTCTGCTGCCAAATACAGGAAGAGAAGATCTGCTATCTTCGATCCCCTCCGCTGCCAAATACAGGAAGACAAGATTTGATATCTTCGATCCCCTCCGCTGCCAGATACAAGAAGACAAGATCTGCTATCTTAATCCCCTCCGCTGCCAAATACAGGAAGACAAGATCTGCTATCTTGTATCCCTCCGCTGCCAAATACAGGAAGAAAATATCTGATATCTTCGATCCCTTCCGCTGCCAATTACAGGAAAACAAGATCTGCTATCTTTGATCCCTTCGCTGCCAAATACAGGAAGACAAGATCTACTATCTTTGATCTCCTCCGCTACCAAATACAGGAAGACAAGATCTGCTATCTTCGATCCCCCTCCGCTGCCAAATACAGGGAAGACAAGATCTGATATCTTCGATCCATTTCGCTGCCAAATACAGGAAGACAAGATCTGATATCTTCGATCCCCTCTGCTATCAAATACGGGAAGACAAGATCTGCTATCTTCGATCCCCTTTGCTGCCAAATACAGGAATACAAGATCTGCTATCTTCGATCCCCTTTCGCTGCCAAATACAGGAAGACAAGATCTGATATCTTCGATCCCCTCTGCTATCAAATACGGGAAGACAAGATCTGCTATCTTCGATCCCCTTTGCTGCCAAATACAGGAATACAAGATCTGCTATCTTCGATCCCCTCCGCTGCCAAATACAGGAAGACAAGATCTGATATCTTTAATCCTTTCACTGCCAAATTCAGGAAGTCAAGATCTGAGATCTTCGATCCTCTCTACTGCCAAATACAGGAAGACAATATCTGCTATCTTCGATCCCATTCCGCTGCCAAAAATAGGAAGACAAGATCTGATATCTTCGATCCCCTCCACTGCCAAATACAGGAAGACAAGATTTGATTGATATATTCGATCCCCTCCGCTGCCAGATACAGGAAGACAAAATCTGCTATCAAAATCCCCTCTGCTGCCAAATACAGGAATGCAAGATCTGCTAGCTTCGATCCCCTCCGCTGCCAAATACAGGAAGACAAGATCTGCTATCTTCGATCCCCTCCGCTGCCAAATACAGGAAGACAAGATCTGATATCTTCAATCCCTTTCACTACCAAATTCAGGAAGTCAGATCTGATATTTTCAATCCTCTCTGCTGGCCAAATACAGGAAGACAATATCTGCTATCTTCGATCCCTTCCACTGCCAAATACAGGAAGACAAGATCTGCTATCTTCGATCCCCTCTACTGCCAAATACAGGAAGACAAGATTTGATATCTTCGATCCCCTCCGCTGCCAGATACAGGAAGACAAGATCTGCTATCTTAATCCCCTCCGCTGCCAAAATACAGGAAGACAAGATCTGCTATCTTGTATCCCTCCGCTGCCAAATACAGAAAGAAAAATATCTGATATCTTCGATCCCTTCCGCTGCCAATTACAGGAAAACAGATCTGCTATCTTTGATCCCTTCGCTGCCAAATACAGGAAGACAGATCTGCTATCTTGTATCCCCTCCGCTGCCAAATACAGGAAGACAAGATCTGCTATCTTGTATCCCCTCCGCTGCCAAATACAGGAAGAAAATATTTGATATCTTCGATCCCTTCCGCTGCCAATTACAGGAAAACAAGATCTACTATCTTTGATCCCTCCGCTGCCAAATACAGGAAGACAAGATCTCATATCTTCGATCCCCTCCGCTGCCAAATACAGAAGACAAGATATGCTATCTTCGATCCCCTCCAATGCCAAATACAAGAAGACAAGATCTGATATCTTCGATCCCCTCTACTGCCAAATAGAGGAAAACAAGATCTGCTATCTTCGATCCCCTCCGCTGCCTAATACAGGAAGACGAGATCTGCTATCTTCGATCTCCTCCACTGCCAAAGACATGAAGACAAGATCTGCTATCGTCGATCCCCTCCGCTGCCAAATACAGGGAAGACAAGATCTGCTATCTTCGATCTGATCCGCTGCCAAATACAGGAAGACAAGATCTGCTATCTTCGATCCCCTCCGCTGCCAAATAGAGGAAGACAAGATCTACTATCATCGATCCCTTCCGCTGTCGAATTCAGGAAGACTAGATCTGCTATCTTTGATCTCATCCGCTGCCAAATACAGGAAGACAAGATCTGATATCTTCGATCCCCTCCGCTATCAAATACGGGAAGACAAGATCTGCTATCTTCGATCCCCTCTGCTGCCAAATACAGGAATGCAAGATCTGCTATCTTCGATCCCCTCCGCTGCCAAATACAGGAAGACAAGATCTGCTATCTTCGATCCCCTCCGCTGCCAAATACAGGAAGACAAGATCTGATATCTCAATCCCTTTCACTGCCAAATTCAGGAAGTCAAGATCTGATATCTTCGATCCTATCTGCTGCCAAATACAGGAAGACAAGATCTGCTATCTTTGATCCCTTCCGCTGCCAAATACAGGAAGACAAGATCTGCTATCTTCGATCCCCTCCACTGCCAAATACAGGAAGACAAGATTTGATATCTTCGATCCCCTCTGCTGCCAGATACAGGAAGAGCAAGATCTGCTATCTTATTCCCCTCCGCTGCCAAATACAGGAAGACAAGATCTGCTATCTTCGATCTCCTCCGCTGCCAAATAAAGGAAGACAAGATCTGCTATCTTTGATCTCCTCTGCAGCCAAACACGGGAAGACAATATCTGATATCTTCGATCCCCTCCGCTATCAAATACAGGAAGACAAGATCTGCTATCTTCGATCCCCTCTGCTGCCAAATACAGGAAGACAAGATCTGCTATCTTCGATCTCCTCCGCTGCCAAATACAGGAAGACAAGATCTGCTATCTTCGATCCCCTCCGCTGCCAAATACAAGAAGACAAGATCCGATATCTTCGATCCCGTCCGCTACAGAAAGACAAGATCTACAATCTTCAATCTCCATCGCTGTCAAATATAAAATGATAAGATCTGATATCTTCGATCTCCTCCGCTGCCAAATACAGGAAGACAAGATCTGCTATCTTCGATCCCCTCCGCTGCCAAATACAAGAAGACAAGATCTGATATCTTCGATCCCGTCCGCTGGCAAATACAGAAAGACAAGATCTACAATCTTCGATCTCCATCGCTGTCAAATATAAAATGATAAGATCTGATATCTTCGATCTCCTCCGCTGCCAAATACAGGAAGACAAGATCTGCTATCTTTGATCCCCTTTGCTGCCAAATACAGGAAGACAAGATCTGCTATCTTCGATCTCCTCCGCTGCCAATAATGGAATACAAGATCTGCTATCTTCGTTCTCCTCCGCTGCTAAATACAGGATGACAAGATCTGATATCTTCGATCCCCTCCGCTGCCAAATACAGGAAGACAAGATCTGCTATCTTGTATCCCCTCCGCTGCCAAATATAGGAAGACAAGATCTGATATCTTCGATCCTTTCCGCTGCCAATTACAGGAAAACAAGATCTGCAATCTTTGATCCCCTCCACTGCCAAATATAGGAAGACAAGATCTGATATCTTCGATCCCCTCCGCTGCCAAATACAGGAAGACAAGATATGCTATCTTCGATCCCCTCCGCTGCCAAATACAAGAAGACAAGATCTGATATCTTCGATCCCCTCTACTGCCAAATAGAGGAAAACAAGATCTGCTATCTTCGATCCCCTCCGCTGCCTAATCCAGGAAGACGAGATCTGCTATCTTCGATCTCCTCCACTGCAAAAGACATGAAGACAAGATCTGCTATCGTCGATCCCCTCCACTGCCAAATACAGGAAGATAAGATCTGCTATCTTCGATCCCCTCCACTGCCAAATATAGGAAGACAAGATCTGCTATCTTCGATCCCCTCCGCTGCCAAATACAGGAAGGCAAGATCTTATATCCTCGATCCCCTCCGCTGCCAAATACAGGAAGACAAGATCTGCTATCTTCGATCTCCTCCGCTGCCAAATACAGAAAGACAAGATCTGCTATCTTCGATCCCATCCGCTGCCAAATACAGGAAAACATGATCTGCTAGCTTCGATCTCCTTCGCTGCCAAATACAGGAAGACAAGATCTGCTATCTTCGATCCCCTCCACTGCCAAATACAGGAAGACAAGATCTGATATCTTCGATCCCTTCCGCTGCCAAATACAGGAAGATAAGATCTGATATCTTCGATCCCCTCCGCTATCAAATACAGGAAGGCAAGATCTGCTATCTTCGATCCCCTCCGCTGCCAAATACAGGAAGACAAGATCTGCTATCTTCGATCCCCTCTGCTGCCAAATACAGGAAGAGAAGATCTGCTATCTTCGATCCCCTCCGCTACCAAATACAGGAAGACAAGATTTGATATCTTCGATCCCCTCCGCTGCCAGATACAGGAAGACAAGATCTGCTATCTTAATCCCCTCCGCTGCCAAATACAGGAAGACAAGATCTGCTATCTTGTATCCCCTCCGCTGCCAAATACAGGAAGAAAATATCTGATATCTTCGATCCCTTCCGCTGCCAATTACAGGAAAACAAGATCTGCTATCTTTGATCCCTTCGCTGCCAAATACAGGAAGACAAGATCTACTATCTTTGATCTCCTCCGCTACCAAATACAGGAAGACAAGATCTGCTATCTTTGATCCCCTCCGCTGCCAAATACAGGAAGACAAGATCTGATATCTTCGATCCCTTTCGCTGCCAAATACAGGAAGACAAGATCTGATATCTTCGATCCCCTCCGCTATCAAATACGGGAAGACAAGATCTGCTATCTTCGATCCCCTTTGCTGCCAAATACAGGAATACAAGATCTGCTATCTTCGATCCCCTCCGCTGCCAAATACAGGAAGACAAGATCTGATATCTTTAATCCCTTTCACTGCCAAATTCAGGAAGTCAAGATCTGAGATCTTCGATCCTCTCTACTGCCAAATACAGGAAGACAATATCTGCTATCTTCGATCCCTTCCGCTGCCAAAAATAGGAAGACAAGATCTGATATCTTCGATCCCCTCCACTGCCAAATACAGGAAGACAAGATTTGATTGATATCTTCGATCCCCTCCGCTGCCAGATACAGGAAGACAAAATCTGCTATCAAAATCCCCTCTGCTGCCAAATACAGGAATGCAAGATCTGCTATCTTCGATCCCCTCCGCTGCCAAATACAGGAAGACAAGATCTGCTATCTTCGATCCCCTCCGCTGCCAAATACAGGAAGACAAGATCTGATATCTTCAATCCCTTTCACTGCCAAATTCAGGAAGTCAAGATCTGATATCTTCAATCCTCTCTGCTGCCAAATACAGGAAGACAAGATCTGCTATCTTCGATCCCTTCCACTGCCAAATACAGGAAGACAAGATCTGCTATCTTCGATCCCCTCTACTACCAAATACAGGAAGACAAGATTTGATATCTTCGATCCCCTCCGCTGCCAGATACAGGAAGACAAGATCTGCTATCTTAATCCCCTCCGCTGCCAAATACAGGAAGACAAGATCTGCTATCTTGTATCCCCTCCGCTGCCAAATACAGGAAGAAAATATCTGATATCTTCGATCCCTTCCGCTGCCAATTACAGGAAAACAAGATCTGCTATCTTTGATCCCTTCGCTGCCAAATACAGGAAGACAAGATCTGCTATCTTGTATCCCCTCCGCTGCCAAATACAGGAAGACAAGATCTGCTATCTTGTATCCCCTCCGCTGCCAAATACAGGAAGAAAATATTTGATATCTTCGATCCCTTCCGCTGCCAATTACAGGAAAACAAGATCTACTATCTTTGATCCCTCCGCTGCCAAATACAGGAAGACAAGATCTCATATCTTCGATCCCCTCCGCTGCCAAATACAGGAAGACAAGATATGCTATCTTCGATCCCCTCCAATGCCAAATACAAGAAGACAAGATCTGATATCTTCGATCCCCTCTACTGCCAAATAGAGGAAAACAAGATCTGCTATCTTCGATCCCCTCCGCTGCCTAATACAGGAAGACGAGATCTGCTATCTTCGATCTCCTCCACTGCCAAAGACATGAAGACAAGATCTGCTATCGTCGATCCCCTCCGCTGCCAAATACAGGAAGACAAGATCTGCTATCTTCGATCTGATCCGCTGCCAAATACAGGAAGACAAGATCTGCTATCTTCGATCCCCTCCGCTGCCAAATAGAGGAAGACAAGATCTACTATCTTCGATCCCTTCCGCTGTCGAATTTAGGAAGACTAGATCTGCTATCTTTGATCTCATCCGCTGCCAAATACAGGAAGACAAGATCTGATATCTTCGATCCCCTCCGCTATCAAATACGGGAAGACAAGATCTGCTATCTTCGATCCCCTCTGCTGCCAAATACAGGAATGCAAGATCTGCTATCTTCGATCCCCTCCGCTGCCAAATACAGGAAGACAAGATCTGCTATCTTCGATCCCCTCCGCTGCAAAATACAGGAAGACAAGATCTGATATCTTCAATCCCTTTCACTGCCAAATTCAGGAAGTCAAGATCTGATATCTTCGATCCTATCTGCTGCCAAATACAGGAAGACAAGATCTGCTATCTTTGATCCCTTCCGCTGCCAAATACAGGAAGACAAGATCTGCTATCTTCGATCCCCTCCACTGCCAAATACAGGAAGACAAGATTTGATATCTTCGATCCCCTCTGCTGCCAGATACAGGAAGACAAGATCTGCTATCTTAATCCCCTCCGCTGCCAAATACAGGAAGACAAGATCTGCTATCTTCGATCTCCTCCGCTGCCAAATAAAGGAAGACAAGATCTGCTATCTTTGATCTCCTCTGCAGCCAAACACGGGAAGACAATATCTGATATCTTCGATCCCCTCCGCTATCAAATACAGGAAGACAAGATCTGCTATCTTCGATCCCCTCTGCTGCCAAATACAGGAAGACAAGATCTGCTATCTTCGATCTCCTCCGCTGCCAAATACAGGAAGACAAGATCTGCTATCTTCGATCCCCTCCGCTGCCAAATACAAGAAGACAAGATCCGATATCTTCGATCCCGTCCGCTACAGAAAGACAAGATCTACAATCTTCGATCTCCATCGCTGTCAAATATAAAATGATAAGATCTGATATCTTCAATCTCCTCCGCTGCCAAATACAGGAAGACAAGATCTACTATCTTCGATCTCCTCCGCTGCCAAATAAAGGAAGACAAGATCTGCTATCTTTGATCTCCTCTGCAGCCAAACACGGGAAGACAAGATCTGATATCTTCGATCCCCTCCGCTATCAAATACAGGAAGATAAGATCTGCTATCTTCGATCCCCTCTGCTGCCAAATACAGGAAGACAAGATCTGCTATCTTCGATCTCCTCCGCTGCCAAATACAGGAAGACAAGATCTGCTATCTTCGATCCCCTCCGCTGCCAAATACAAGAAGACAAGATCTGATATCTTCGATCCCGTCCGCTACAGAAAGACAAGATCTACAATCTTCGATCTCCATCGCTGTCAAATATAAAATGATAAGATCTGATATCTTCGATCTCATCCGCTGCCAAATACAGGAAGACAAGATCTACTATCTTTGATCTCCTCCGCTACCAAATACAGGAAGACAAGATCTGCTATCTTCGATCCCCTCCACTGCCAAATACAGGAAGACAAGAACTGATATCTTCGATCCCTTTCGCTGCCAAATACAGGAAGACAAGATCTGATATCTTCGATCCCCTCCGCTATCAAATACGGGAAGACAAGATCTGCTATCTTCGATCCCCTTTGCTGCCAAATACAGGAATACAAGATCTGCTATCTTCGATCCCCTCCGCTGCCAAATACAGGAAGACAAGATCTGCTATCTTCGATCCCCTCCGCTGCCAAATACAGGAAGACAAGATCTGCTATCTTCGATCCCCTCCGCTGCCAAATAGAGGAAGACAAGATCTACTATCTTCAATCCCTTTCGCTGTCGAATTCAGGAAGACTAGATCTGCTATCTTCGATCTCATCCGCTGCCAAATACAGGAAGACAAGATCTACTATCTTCTATCTCCTCCGCTACCAAATACAGGAAGACAAGATCTGCTATCTTCGATCCCCTCCGCTGCCAAATACAAGAAGACAAGATCTGATATCTTTGATCCCTTCCGCTGCCAAATACAGGAAGACAAGATCTGATATCTTCGATCCCCTCCGCTATCAAATACGGGAAGACAAGATCTGCTATCTTCGATCCCCTCTGCTGCCAAATACAGGAATGCAAGATCTGCTATCTTCGATCCCCTCCGCTGCCAAATACAGGAAGACAAGATCTGCTATCTTCGATCCCCTCCGCTGCCAAATACAGGAAGACAAGATCTGATATCTTCAATCCCTTTCACTGCCAAATTCAGGAAGTCAAGATCTGATATCTTCGATCCTATCTGCTGCCAAATACAGGAAGACAAGATCTGCTATCTTCGATCTCCTCCGCTGCCAAATACAGGAAGACAAGATCTGCTATCTTCGATCCCCTCCGCTGCCAAATACAAGAAGACAAGATCCGATATCTTCGATCCCGTCCGCTACAGAAAGACAAGATCTACAATCTTCGATCTCCATCGCTGTCAAATATAAAATGATAAGATCTGATATCTTCGATCTCCTCCGCTGCCAAATACAGGAAGACAAGATCTACTATCTTCGATCTCCTCCGCTGCCAAATAAAGGAAGACAAGATCTGCTATCTTTGATCTCCTCTGCAGCCAAACACGGGAAGACAAGATCTGATATCTTCGATCCCCTCCGCTATCAAATACAGGAAGATAAGATCTGCTATCTTCGATCCCCTCTGCTGCCAAATACAGGAAGACAAGATCTGCTATCTTCGATCTCCTCCGCTGCCAAATACAGGAAGACAAGATCTGCTATCTTCGATCCCCTCCGCTGCCAAATACAAGAAGACAAGATCCGATATCTTCGATCCCGTCCGCTACAGAAAGACAAGATCTACAATCTTCGATCTCCATCGCTGTCAAATATAAAATGATAAGATCTGATATCTTCGATCTCATCCGCTGCCAAATATAGGAAGACAAGATCTACTATCTTTGATCTCCTCCGCTACCAAATACAGGAAGACAAGATCTGCTATCTTCGATCCCCTCCGCTGCCAAATACAGGAAGACAAGATCTGATATCTTCGATCCCTTTCGCTGCCAAATACAGGAAGACAAGATCTGATATCTTCGATCCCCTCCGCTATCAAATACGGGAAGGCAAGATCTGCTATCTTCGATCCCCTTTGCTGCCAAATACAGGAATACAAGATCTGCTATCTTCGATCCCCTCCGCTGCCAAATACAGGAAGACAAGATCTGCTATCTTCGATCCCCTCCGCTGCCAAATACAGGAAGACAAGATCTGCTATCTTCGATCCCCTCCGCTGCCAAATAGAGGAAGACAAGATCTACTATCTTCAATCCCTTTCGCTGTCGAATTCAGGAAGGCTAGATCTGCTATCTTCGATCTCATCCGCTGCCAAATACAGGAAGACAAGATCTACTATCTTCTATCTCCTCCGCTACCAAATACAGGAAGACAAGATCTGCTATCTTCGATCCCCTCCGCTGCCAAATACAAGAAGACAAGAACTGATATCTTTGATCCCTTCCGCTGCCAAATACAGGAAGACAAGATCTGATATCTTCGATCCCCTCCGCTATCAAATACGGGAAGACAAGATCTGCTATCTTCGATCCCCTCTGCTGCCAAATACAGGAATGCAAGATCTGCTATCTTCGATCCCCTCCGCTGCCAAATACAGGAAGACAAGATCTGCTATCTTCGATCCCCTCCGCTGCCAAATACAGGAAGACAAGATCTGATATCTTCAATCCCTTTCACTGCCAAATTCAGGAAGTCAAGATCTGATATCTTCGATCCTATCTGCTGCCAAATACAGGAAGACAAGATCTGCTATCTTCGATCTCCTCCGCTGCCAAATACAGGAAGACAAGATCTGCTATCTTCGATCCCCTCCGCTGCCAAATACAAGAAGACAAGATCCGATATCTTCGATCCCGTCCGCTACAGAAAGACAAGATCTACAATCTTCGATCTCCATCGCTGTCAAATATAAAATGATAAGATCTGATATCTTCGATCTCCTCCGCTGCCAAATACAGGAAGACAAGATCTACTATCTTCGATCTCCTCCGCTGCCAAATAAAGGAAGACAAGATCTGCTATCTTTGATCTCCTCTGCAGCCAAACACGGGAAGACAAGATCTGATATCTTCGATCCCCTCCGCTATCAAATACAGGAAGATAAGATCTGCTATCTTCGATCCCCTCTGCTGCCAAATACAGGAAGACAAGATCTGCTATCTTCGATCTCCTCCGCTGCCAAATACAGGAAGACAAGATCTGCTATCTTCGATCCCCTCCGCTGCCAAATACAAGAAGACAAGATCCGATATCTTCGATCCCGTCCGCTACAGAAAGACAAGATCTACAATCTTCGATCTCCATCGCTGTCAAATATAAAATGATAAGATCTGATATCTTCGATCTCATCCGCTGCCAAATATAGGAAGACAAGATCTACTATCTTTGATCTCCTCCGCTACCAAATACAGGAAGACAAGATCTGCTATCTTCGATCCCCTCCGCTGCCAAATACAGGAAGACAAGATCTGATATCTTCGATCCCTTTCGCTGCCAAATACAGGAAGACAAGATCTGATATCTTCGATCCCCTCCGCTATCAAATACGGGAAGACAAGATCTGCTATCTTCGATCCCTTTTGCTGCCAAATACAGGAATACAAGATCTGCTATCTTCGATCCCCTCCGCTGCCAAATACAGGAAGACAAGATCTGCTATCTTCGATCCCCTCCGCTGCCAAATACAGGAAGACAAGATCTGATATCTTCAATCCCTTTCACTGCCAAATTCAGGAAGTCAAGATCTGATATCTTCGATCCTCTCTGCTGCCAAATACAGGAAGACAAGATCTGCTATCTTCGATCCCTTCCACTGCCAAATACAGGAAGACAAGATCTGCTATCTTCGATCCCCTCTACTACCAAATACAGGAAGACAAGATTTGATATCTTCGATCCCCTCCGCTGCCAGATACAGGAAGACAAGATCTGCTATCTTAATCCCCTCCGCTGCCAAATACAGGAAGACAAGATCTGCTATCTTGTATCCCCTCCGCTGCCAAATACAGGAAGAAAATATCTGATATCTTCGATCCCTTCCGCTGCCAATTACAGGAAAACAAGATCTGCTATCTTTGATCCCTTCGCTGCCAAATACAGGAAGACAAGATCTGCTATCTTGTATCCCCTCCGCTGCCAAATACAGGAAGACAAGATCTGCTATCTTGTATCCCCTCCGCTGCCAAATACAGGAAGAAAATATTTGATATCTTCGATCCCTTCCGCTGCCAATTACAGGAAAACAAGATCTACTATCTTTGATCCCTCCGCTGCCAAATACAGGAAGACAAGATCTCATATCTTCGATCCCCTCCGCTGCCAAATACAGGAAGACAAGATATGCTATCTTCGATCCCCTCCAATGCCAAATACAAGAAGACAAGATCTGATATCTTCGATCCCCTCTACTGCCAAATAGAGGAAAACAAGATCTGCTATCTTCGATCCCCTCCGCTGCCTAATACAGGAAGACGAGATCTGCTATCTTCGATCTCCTCCACTGCCAAAGACATGAAGACAAGATCTGCTATCGTCGATCCCCTCCGCTGCCAAATACAGGAAGACAAGATCTGCTATCTTCGATCTGATCCGCTGCCAAATACAGGAAGACAAGATCTGCTATCTTCGATCCCCTCCGCTGCCAAATAGAGGAAGACAAGATCTACTATCTTCGATCCCTTCCGCTGTCGAATTTAGGAAGACTAGATCTGCTATCTTTGATCTCATCCGCTGCCAAATACAGGAAGACAAGATCTGATATCTTCGATCCCCTCCGCTATCAAATACGGGAAGACAAGATCTGCTATCTTCGATCCCCTCTGCTGCCAAATACAGGAATGCAAGATCTGCTATCTTCGATCCCCTCCGCTGCCAAATACAGGAAGACAAGATCTGCTATCTTCGATCCCCTCCGCTGCAAAATACAGGAAGACAAGATCTGATATCTTCAATCCCTTTCACTGCCAAATTCAGGAAGTCAAGATCTGATATCTTCGATCCTATCTGCTGCCAAATACAGGAAGACAAGATCTGCTATCTTTGATCCCTTCCGCTGCCAAATACAGGAAGACAAGATCTGCTATCTTCGATCCCCTCCACTGCCAAATACAGGAAGACAAGATTTGATATCTTCGATCCCCTCTGCTGCCAGATACAGGAAGACAAGATCTGCTATCTTAATCCCCTCCGCTGCCAAATACAGGAAGACAAGATCTGCTATCTTCGATCTCCTCCGCTGCCAAATAAAGGAAGACAAGATCTGCTATCTTTGATCTCCTCTGCAGCCAAACACGGGAAGATAATATCTGATATCTTCGATCCCCTCCGCTATCAAATACAGGAAGACAAGATCTGCTATCTTCGATCCCCTCTGCTGCCAAATACAGGAAGACAAGATCTGCTATCTTCGATCTCCTCCGCTGCCAAATACAGGAAGACAAGATCTGCTATCTTCGATCCCCTCCGCTGCCAAATACAAGAAGACAAGATCCGATATCTTCGATCCCGTCCGCTACAGAAAGACAAGATCTACAATCTTCGATCTCCATCGCTGTCAAATATAAAATGATAAGATCTGATATCTTCAATCTCCTCCGCTGCCAAATACAGGAAGACAAGATCTACTATCTTCGATCTCCTCCGCTGCCAAATAAAGGAAGACAAGATCTGCTATCTTTGATCTCCTCTGCAGCCAAACACGGGAAGACAAGATCTGATATCTTCGATCCCCTCCGCTATCAAATACAGGAAGATAAGATCTGCTATCTTCGATCCCCTCTGCTGCCAAATACAGGAAGACAAGATCTGCTATCTTCGATCTCCTCCGCTGCCAAATACAGGAAGACAAGATCTGCTATCTTCGATCCCCTCCGCTGCCAAATACAAGAAGACAAGATCTGATATCTTCGATCCCGTCCGCTACAGAAAGACAAGATCTACAATCTTCGATCTCCATCGCTGTCAAATATAAAATGATAAGATCTGATATCTTCGATCTCATCCGCTGCCAAATACAGGAAGACAAGATCTACTATCTTTGATCTCCTCCGCTACCAAATACAGGAAGACAAGATCTGCTATCTTCGATCCCCTCCACTGCCAAATACAGGAAGACAAGAACTGATATCTTCGATCCCTTTCGCTGCCAAATACAGGAAGACAAGATCTGATATCTTCGATCCCCTCCGCTATCAAATACGGGAAGACAAGATCTGCTATCTTCGATCCCCTTTGCTGCCAAATACAGGAATACAAGATCTGCTATCTTCGATCCCCTCCGCTGCCAAATACAGGAAGACAAGATCTGCTATCTTCGATCCCCTCCGCTGCCAAATACAGGAAGACAAGATCTGCTATCTTCGATCCCCTCCGCTGCCAAATAGAGGAAGACAAGATCTACTATCTTCAATCCCTTTCGCTGTCGAATTCAGGAAGACTAGATCTGCTATCTTCGATCTCATCCGCTGCCAAATACAGGAAGACAAGATCTACTATCTTCTATCTCCTCCGCTACCAAATACAGGAAGACAAGATCTGCTATCTTCGATCCCCTCCGCTGCCAAATACAAGAAGACAAGATCTGATATCTTTGATCCCTTCCGCTGCCAAATACAGGAAGACAAGATCTGATATCTTCGATCCCCTCCGCTATCAAATACGGGAAGACAAGATCTGCTTTCTTCGATCCCCTCTGCTGCCAAATACAGGAATGCAAGATCTGCTATCTTCGATCCCCTCCGCTGCCAAATACAGGAAGACAAGATCTGCTATCTTCGATCCCCTCCGCTGCCAAATACAGGAAGACAAGATCTGATATCTTCAATCCCTTTCACTGCCAAATTCAGGAAGTCAAGATCTGATATCTTCGATCCTATCTGCTGCCAAATACAGGAAGACAAGATCTGCTATCTTCGATCTCCTCCGCTGCCAAATACAGGAAGACAAGATCTGCTATCTTCGATCCCCTCCGCTGCCAAATACAAGAAGACAAGATCCGATATCTTCGATCCCGTCCGCTACAGAAAGACAAGATCTACAATCTTCGATCTCCATCGCTGTCAAATATAAAATGATAAGATCTGATATCTTCGATCTCCTCCGCTGCCAAATACAGGAAGACAAGATCTACTATCTTCGATCTCCTCCGCTGCCAAATAAAGGAAGACAAGATCTGCTATCTTTGATCTCCTCTGCAGCCAAACACGGGAAGACAAGATCTGATATCTTCGATCCCCTCCGCTATCAAATACAGGAAGATAAGATCTGCTATCTTCGATCCCCTCTGCTGCCAAATACAGGAAGACAAGATCTGCTATCTTCGATCTCCTCCGCTGCCAAATACAGGAAGACAAGATCTGCTATCTTCGATCCCCTCCGCTGCCAAATACAAGAAGACAAGATCCGATATCTTCGATCCCGTCCGCTACAGAAAGACAAGATCTACAATCTTCGATCTCCATCGCTGTCAAATATAAAATGATAAGATCTGATATCTTCGATCTCATCCGCTGCCAAATATAGGAAGACAAGATCTACTATCTTTGATCTCCTCCGCTACCAAATACAGGAAGACAAGATCTGCTATCTTCGATCCCCTCCGCTGCCAAATACAGGAAGACAAGATCTGATATCTTCGATCCCTTTCGCTGCCAAATACAGGAAGACAAGATCTGATATCTTCGATCCCCTCCGCTATCAAATACGGGAAGGCAAGATCTGCTATCTTCGATCCCCTTTGCTGCCAAATACAGGAATACAAGATCTGCTATCTTCGATCCCCTCCGCTGCCAAATACAGGAAGACAAGATCTGCTATCTTCGATCCCCTCCGCTGCCAAATACAGGAAGACAAGATCTGCTATCTTCGATCCCCTCCGCTGCCAAATAGAGGAAGACAAGATCTACTATCTTCAATCCCTTTCGCTGTCGAATTCAGGAAGACTAGATCTGCTATCTTCGATCTCATCCGCTGCCAAATACAGGAAGACAAGATCTACTATCTTCTATCTCCTCCGCTACCAAATACAGGAAGACAAGATCTGCTATCTTCGATCCCCTCCGCTGCCAAATACAAGAAGACAAGAACTGATATCTTTGATCCCTTCCGCTGCCAAATACAGGAAGACAAGATCTGATATCTTCGATCCCCTCCGCTATCAAATACGGGAAGACAAGATCTGCTATCTTCGATCCCCTCTGCTGCCAAATACAGGAATGCAAGATCTGCTATCTTCGATCCCCTCCGCTGCCAAATACAGGAAGACAAGATCTGCTATCTTCGATCCCCTCCGCTGCCAAATACAGGAAGACAAGATCTGATATCTTCAATCCCTTTCACTGCCAAATTCAGGAAGTCAAGATCTGATATCTTCGATCCTATCTGCTGCCAAATACAGGAAGACAAGATCTGCTATCTTCGATCTCCTCCGCTGCCAAATACAGGAAGACAAGATCTGCTATCTTCGATCCCCTCCGCTGCCAAATACAAGAAGACAAGATCCGATATCTTCGATCCCGTCCGCTACAGAAAGACAAGATCTACAATCTTCGATCTCCATCGCTGTCAAATATAAAATGATAAGATCTGATATCTTCGATCTCCTCCGCTGCCAAATACAGGAAGACAAGATCTACTATCTTCGATCTCCTCCGCTGCCAAATAAAGGAAGACAAGATCTGCTATCTTTGATCTCCTCTGCAGCCAAACACGGGAAGACAAGATCTGATATCTTCGATCCCCTCCGCTATCAAATACAGGAAGATAAGATCTGCTATCTTCGATCCCCTCTGCTGCCAAATACAGGAAGACAAGATCTGCTATCTTCGATCTCCTCCGCTGCCAAATACAGGAAGACAAGATCTGCTATCTTCGATCCCCTCCGCTGCCAAATACAAGAAGACAAGATCCGATATCTTCGATCCCGTCCGCTACAGAAAGACAAGATCTACAATCTTCGATCTCCATCGCTGTCAAATATAAAATGATAAGATCTGATATCTTCGATCTCATCCGCTGCCAAATATAGGAAGACAAGATCTACTATCTTTGATCTCCTCCGCTACCAAATACAGGAAGACAAGATCTGCTATCTTCGATCCCCTCCGCTGCCAAATACAGGAAGACAAGATCTGATATCTTCGATCCCTTTCGCTGCCAAATACAGGAAGACAAGATCTGATATCTTCGATCCCCTCCGCTATCAAATACGGGAAGACAAGATCTGCTATCTTCGATCCCTTTTGCTGCCAAATACAGGAATACAAGATCTGCTATCTTCGATCCCCTCCGCTGCCAAATACAGGAAGACAAGATCTGCTATCTTCGATCCCCTCCGCTGCCAAATACAGGAAGACAAGATCTGATATCTTCAATCCCTTTCACTGCCAAATTCAGGAAGTCAAGATCTGATATCTTCGATCCTCTCTGCTGCCAAATACAGGAAGACAAGATCTGCTATCTTCGATCCCTTCCACTGCCAAATACAGGAAGACAAGATCTGCTATCTTCGATCCCCTCTACTACCAAATACAGGAATACAAGATTTGATATCTTCGATCCCCTCCGCTGCCAGATACAGGAAGACAAGATCTGCTATCTTAATCCCCTCCGCTGCCAAATACAGGAAGACAAGATCTGCTATCTTGTATCCCCTCCGCTGCCAAATACAGGAAGAAAATATCTGATATCTTCGATCCCTTCCGCTGCCAATTACAGGAAAACAAGATCTGCTATCTTTGATCCCTTCGCTGCCAAATACAGGAAGACAAGATCTGCTATCTTGTATCCCCTCCGCTGCCAAATACAGGAAGACAAGATCTGCTATCTTGTATCCCCTCCGCTGCCAAATACAGGAAGAAAATATTTGATATCTTCGATCCCTTCCGCTGCCAATTACAGGAAAACAAGATCTACTATCTTTGATCCCTCCGCTGCCAAATACAGGAAGACAAGATCTCATATCTTCGATCCCCTCCGCTGCCAAATACAGGAAGACAAGATATGCTATCTTCGATCCCCTCCAATGCCAAATACAAGAAGACAAGATCTGATATCTTCGATCCCCTCTACTGCCAAATAGAGGAAAACAAGATCTGCTATCTTCGATCCCCTCCGCTGCCTAATACAGGAAGACGAGATCTGCTATCTTCGATCTCCTCCACTGCCAAAGACATGAAGACAAGATCTGCTATCGTCGATCCCCTCCGCTGCCAAATACAGGAAGACAAGATCTGCTATCTTCGATCTGATCCGCTGCCAAATATAGGAAGACAAGATCTGCTATCTTCGATCCCCTCCGCTGCCAAATAGAGGAAGACAAGATCTACTATCTTCGATCCCTTCCGCTGTCGAATTTAGGAAGACTAGATCTGCTATCTTTGATCTCATCCGCTGCCAAATACAGGAAGACAAGATCTGATATCTTCGATCCCCTCCGCTATCAAATACGGGAAGACAAGATCTGCTATCTTCGATCCCCTCTGCTGCCAAATACAGGAATGCAAGATCTGCTATCTTCGATCCCCTCCGCTGCCAAATACAGGAAGACAAGATCTGCTATCTTCGATCCCCTCCGCTGCAAAATACAGGAAGACAAGATCTGATATCTTCAATCCCTTTCACTGCCAAATTCAGGAAGTCAAGATCTGATATCTTCGATCCTATCTGCTGCCAAATACAGGAAGACAAGATCTGCTATCTTTGATCCCTTCCGCTGCCAAATACAGGAAGACAAGATCTGCTATCTTCGATCCCCTCCACTGCCAAATACAGGAAGACAAGATTTGATATCTTCGATCCCCTCTGCTGCCAGATACAGGAAGACAAGATCTGCTATCTTAATCCCCTCCGCTGCCAAATACAGGAAGACAAGATCTGCTATCTTCGATCTCCTCCGCTGCCAAATAAAGGAAGACAAGATCTGCTATCTTTGATCTCCTCTGCAGCCAAACACGGGAAGATAATATCTGATATCTTCGATCCCCTCCGCTATCAAATACAGGAAGACAAGATCTGCTATCTTCGATCCCCTCTGCTGCCAAATACAGGAAGACAAGATCTGCTATCTTCGATCTCCTCCGCTGCCAAATACAGGAAGACAAGATCTGCTATCTTCGATCCCCTCCGCTGCCAAATACAAGAAGACAAGATCCGATATCTTCGATCCCGTCCGCTACAGAAAGACAAGATCTACAATCTTCGATCTCCATCGCTGTCAAATATAAAATGATAAGATCTGATATCTTCAATCTCCTCCGCTGCCAAATACAGGAAGACAAGATCTACTATCTTCGATCTCCTCCGCTGCCAAATAAAGGAAGACAAGATCTGCTATCTTTGATCTCCTCTGCAGCCAAACACGGGAAGACAAGATCTGATATCTTCGATCCCCTCCGCTATCAAATACAGGAAGATAAGATCTGCTATCTTCGATCCCCTCTGCTGCCAAATACAGGAAGACAAGATCTGCTATCTTCGATCTCCTCCGCTGCCAAATACAGGAAGACAAGATCTGCTATCTTCGATCCCCTCCGCTGCCAAATACAAGAAGACAAGATCTGATATCTTCGATCCCGTCCGCTACAGAAAGACAAGATCTACAATCTTCGATCTCCATCGCTGTCAAATATAAAATGATAAGATCTGATATCTTCGATCTCATCCGCTGCCAAATACAGGAAGACAAGATCTACTATCTTTGATCTCCTCCGCTACCAAATACAGGAAGACAAGATCTGCTATCTTCGATCCCCTCCACTGCCAAATACAGGAAGACAAGAACTGATATCTTCGATCCCTTTCGCTGCCAAATACAGGAAGACAAGATCTGATATCTTCGATCCCCTCCGCTATCAAATACGGGAAGACAAGATCTGCTATCTTCGATCCCCTTTGCTGCCAAATACAGGAATACAAGATCTGCTATCTTCGATCCCCTCCGCTGCCAAATACAGGAAGACAAGATCTGCTATCTTCGATCCCCTCCGCTGCCAAATACAGGAAGACAAGATCTGCTATCTTCGATCCCCTCCGCTGCCAAATAGAGGAAGACAAGATCTACTATCTTCAATCCCTTTCGCTGTCGAATTCAGGAAGACTAGATCTGCTATCTTCGATCTCATCCGCTGCCAAATACAGGAAGACAAGATCTACTATCTTCTATCTCCTCCGCTACAAAATACAGGAAGACAAGATCTGCTATCTTCGATCCCCTCCGCTGCCAAATACAAGAAGACAAGATCTGATATCTTTGATCCCTTCCGCTGCCAAATACAGGAAGACAAGATCTGATATCTTCGATCCCCTCCGCTATCAAATACGGGAAGACAAGATCTGCTATCTTCGATCCCCTCTGCTGCCAAATACAGGAATGCAAGATCTGCTATCTTCGATCCCCTCCGCTGCCAAATACAGGAAGACAAGATCTGCTATCTTCAATCCCTTTCACTGCCAAATTCAGGAAGTCAAGATCTGATATCTTCGATCCTATCTGCTGCCAAATACAGGAAGACAAGATCTGCTATCTTTGATCCCTTCCGCTGCCAAATACAGGAAGACAAGATCTGCTATCTTCGATCCCCTCCACTGCCAAATACAGGAAGACAAGATTTGATATCTTCGATCCCCTCTGCTGCCAGATACAGGAAGACAAGATCTGCTATCTTAATCCCCTCCGCTGCCAAATACAGGAAGACAAGATCTGCTATCTTCGATCTCCTCCGCTGCCAAATAAAGGAAGACAAGATCTGCTATCTTTGATCTCCTCTGCAGCCAAACACGGGAAGACAATATCTGATATCTTCGATCCCCTCCGCTATCAAATACAGGAAGACAAGATCTGCTATCTTCGATCCCCTCTGCTGCCAAATACAGGAAGACAAGATCTGCTATCTTCGATCTCCTCCGCTGCCAAATACAGGAAGACAAGATCTGCTATCTTCGATCCCCTCCGCTGCCAAATACAAGAAGACAAGATCCGATATCTTCGATCCCGTCCGCTACAGAAAGACAAGATCTACAATCTTCGATCTCCATCGCTGTCAAATATAAAATGATAAGATCTGATATCTTCAATCTCCTCCGCTGCCAAATACAGGAAGACAAGATCTACTATCTTCGATCTCCTCCGCTGCCAAATAAAGGAAGACAAGATCTGCTATCTTTGATCTCCTCTGCAGCCAAACACGGGAAGACAAGATCTGATATCTTCGATCCCCTCCGCTATCAAATACAGGAAGATAAGATCTGCTATCTTCGATCCCCTCTGCTGCCAAATACAGGAAGACAAGATCTGCTATCTTCGATCTCCTCCGCTGCCAAATACAGGAAGACAAGATCTGCTATCTTCGATCCCCTCCGCTGCCAAATACAAGAAGACAAGATCTGATATCTTCGATCCCGTCCGCTACAGAAAGACAAGATCTACAATCTTCGATCTCCATCGCTGTCAAATATAAAATGATAAGATCTGATATCTTCGATCTCATCCGCTGCCAAATACAGGAAGACAAGATCTACTATCTTTGATCTCCTCCGCTACCAAATACAGGAAGACAAGATCTGCTATCTTCGATCCCCTCCACTGCCAAATACAGGAAGACAAGAACTGATATCTTCGATCCCTTTCGCTGCCAAATACAGGAAGACAAGATCTGATATCTTCGATCCCCTCCGCTATCAAATACGGGAAGACAAGATCTGCTATCTTCGATCCCCTTTGCTGCCAAATACAGGAATACAAGATCTGCTATCTTCGATCCCCTCCGCTGCCAAATACAGGAAGACAAGATCTGCTATCTTCGATCCCCTCCGCTGCCAAATACAGGAAGACAAGATCTGCTATCTTCGATCCCCTCCGCTGCCAAATAGAGGAAGACAAGATCTACTATCTTCAATCCCTTTCGCTGTCGAATTCAGGAAGACTAGATCTGCTATCTTCGATCTCATCCGCTGCCAAATACAGGAAGACAAGATCTACTATCTTCTATCTCCTCCGCTACCAAATACAGGAAGACAAGATCTGCTATCTTCGATCCCCTCCGCTGCCAAATACAAGAAGACAAGATCTGATATCTTTGATCCCTTCCGCTGCCAAATACAGGAAGACAAGATCTGATATCTTCGATCCCCTCCGCTATCAAATACGGGAAGACAAGATCTGCTATCTTCGATCCCCTCTGCTGCCAAATACAGGAATGCAAGATCTGCTATCTTCGATCCCCTCCGCTGCCAAATACAGGAAGACAAGATCTGCTATCTTCGATCCCCTCCGCTGCCAAATACAGGAAGACAAGATCTGATATCTTCAATCCCTTTCACTGCCAAATTCAGGAAGTCAAGATCTGATATCTTCGATCCTATCTGCTGCCAAATACAGGAAGACAAGATCTGCTATCTTCGATCTCCTCCGCTGCCAAATACAGGAAGACAAGATCTGCTATCTTCGATCCCCTCCGCTGCCAAATACAAGAAGACAAGATCCGATATCTTCGATCCCGTCCGCTACAGAAAGACAAGATCTACAATCTTCGATCTCCATCGCTGTCAAATATAAAATGATAAGATCTGATATCTTCGATCTCCTCCGCTGCCAAATACAGGAAGACAAGATCTACTATCTTCGATCTCCTCCGCTGCCAAATAAAGGAAGACAAGATCTGCTATCTTTGATCTCCTCTGCAGCCAAACACGGGAAGACAAGATCTGATATCTTCGATCCCCTCCGCTATCAAATACAGGAAGATAAGATCTGCTATCTTCGATCCCCTCTGCTGCCAAATACAGGAAGACAAGATCTGCTATCTTCGATCTCCTCCGCTGCCAAATACAGGAAGACAAGATCTGCTATCTTCGATCCCCTCCGCTGCCAAATACAAGAAGACAAGATCCGATATCTTCAATCCCGTCCGCTACAGAAAGACAAGATCTACAATCTTCGATCTCCATCGCTGTCAAATATAAAATGATAAGATCTGATATCTTCGATCTCATCCGCTGCCAAATATAGGAAGACAAGATCTACTATCTTTGATCTCCTCCGCTACCAAATACAGGAAGACAAGATCTGCTATCTTCGATCCCCTCCGCTGCCAAATACAGGAAGACAAGATCTGATATCTTCGATCCCTTTCGCTGCCAAATACAGGAAGACAAGATCTGATATCTTCGATCCCCTCCGCTATCAAATACGGGAAGACAAGATCTGCTATCTTCGATCCCTTTTGCTGCCAAATACAGGAATACAAGATCTGCTATCTTCGATCCCCTCCGCTGCCAAATACAGGAAGACAAGATCTGCTATCTTCGATCCCCTCCGCTGCCAAATACAGGAAGACAAGATCTGATATCTTCAATCCCTTTCACTGCCAAATTCAGGAAGTCAAGATCTGATATCTTCGATCCTCTCTGCTGCCAAATACAGGAAGACAAGATCTGCTATCTTCGATCCCTTCCACTGCCAAATACAGGAAGACAAGATCTGCTATCTTCGATCCCCTCTACTACCAAATACAGGAAGACAAGATTTGATATCTTCGATCCCCTCCGCTGCCAGATACAGGAAGACAAGATCTGCTATCTTAATCCCCTCCGCTGCCAAATACAGGAAGACAAGATCTGCTATCTTGTATCCCCTCCGCTGCCAAATACAGGAAGAAAATATCTGATATCTTCGATCCCTTCCGCTGCCAATTACAGGAAAACAAGATCTGCTATCTTTGATCCCTTCGCTGCCAAATACAGGAAGACAAGATCTGCTATCTTGTATCCCCTCCGCTGCCAAATACAGGAAGACAAGATCTGCTATCTTGTATCCCCTCCGCTGCCAAATACAAGAAGAAAATATTTGATATCTTCGATCCCTTCCGCTGCCAATTACAGGAAAACAAGATCTACTATCTTTGATCCCTCCGCTGCCAAATACAGGAAGACAAGATCTCATATCTTCGATCCCCTCCGCTGCCAAATACAGGAAGACAAGATATGCTATCTTCGATCCCCTCCAATGCCAAATACAAGAAGACAAGATCTGATATCTTCGATCCCCTCTACTGCCAAATAGAGGAAAACAAGATCTGCTATCTTCGATCCCCTCCGCTGACTAATACAGGAAGACGAGATCTGCTATCTTCGATCTCCTCCACTGCCAAAGACATGAAGACAAGATCTGCTATCGTCGATCCCCTCCGCTGCCAAATACAGGAAGACAAGATCTGCTATCTTCGATCTGATCCGCTGCCAAATACAGGAAGACAAGATCTGCTATCTTCGATCCCCTCCGCTGCCAAATAGAGGAAGACAAGATCTACTATCTTCGATCCCTTCCGCTGTCGAATTTAGGAAGACTAGATCTGCTATCTTTGATCTCATCCGCTGCCAAATACAGGAAGACAAGATCTGATATCTTCGATCCCCTCCGCTATCAAATACGGGAAGACAAGATCTGCTATCTTCGATCCCCTCTGCTGCCAAATACAGGAATGCAAGATCTGCTATCTTCGATCCCCTCCGCTGCCAAATACAGGAAGACAAGATCTGCTATCTTCGATCCCCTCCGCTGCCAAATACAGGAAGACAAGATCTGATATCTTCAATCCCTTTCACTGCCAAATTCAGGAAGTCAAGATCTGATATCTTCGATCCTATCTGCTGCCAAATACAGGAAGACAAGATCTGCTATCTTTGATCCCTTCCGCTGCCAAATACAGGAAGACAAGATCTGCTATCTTCGATCCCCTCCACTGCCAAATACAGGAAGACAAGATTTGATATCTTCGATCCCCTCTGCTGCCAGATACAGGAAGACAAGATCTGCTATCTTAATCCCCTCCGCTGCCAAATACAGGAAGACAAGATCTGCTATCTTCGATCTCCTCCGCTGCCAAATAAAGGAAGACAAGATCTGCTATCTTTGATCTCCTCTGCAGCCAAACACGGGAAGACAATATCTGATATCTTCGATCCCCTCCGCTATCAAATACAGAAAGACAAGATCTGCTATCTTCGATCCCCTCTGCTGCCAAATACAGGAAGACAAGATCTGCTATCTTCGATCTCCTCCGCTGCCAAATACAGGAAGACAAGATCTGCTATCTTCGATCCCCTCCGCTGCCAAATACAAGAAGACAAGATCCGATATCTTCGATCCCGTCCGCTACAGAAAGACAAGATCTACAATCTTCGATCTCCATCGCTGTCAAATATAAAATGATAAGATCTGATATCTTCAATCTCCTCCGCTGCCAAATACAGGAACACAAGATCTACTATCTTCGATCTCCTCCGCTGCCAAATAAAGGAAGACAAGATCTGCTATCTTTGATCTCCTCTGCAGCCAAACACGGGAAGACAAGATCTGATATCTTCGATCCCCTCCGCTATCAAATACAGGAAGATAAGATCTGCTATCTTCGATCCCCTCTGCTGCCAAATACAGGAAGACAAGATCTGCTATCTTCGATCTCCTCCGCTGCCAAATACAGGAAGACAAGATCTGCTATCTTCGATCCCCTCCGCTGCCAAATACAAGAAGACAAGATCTGATATCTTCGATCCCGTCCGCTACAGAAAGACAAGATCTACAATCTTCGATCTCCATCGCTGTCAAATATAAAATGATAAGATCTGATATCTTCGATCTCATCCGCTGCCAAATACAGGAAGACAAGATCTACTATCTTTGATCTCCTCCGCTACCAAATACAGGAAGACAAGATCTGCTATCTTCGATCCCCTCCACTGCCAAATACAGGAAGACAAGAACTGATATCTTCGATCCCTTTCGCTGCCAAATACAGGAAGACAAGATCTGATATCTTCGATCCCCTCCGCTATCAAATACGGGAAGACAAGATCTGCTATCTTCGATCCCCTTTGCTGCCAAATACAGGAATACAAGATCTGCTATCTTCGATCCCCTCCGCTGCCAAATACAGGAAGACAAGATCTGCTATCTTCGATCCCCTCCGCTGCCAAATACAGGAAGACAAGATCTGCTATCTTCGATCCCCTCCGCTGCCAAATAGAGGAAGACAAGATCTACTATCTTCAATCCCTTTCGCTGTCGAATTCAGGAAGACTAGATCTGCTATCTTCGATCTCATCCGCTGCCAAATACAGGAAGACAAGATCTACTATCTTCTATCTCCTCCGCTACCAAATACAGGAAGACAAGATCTGCTATCTTCGATCCCCTCCGCTGCCAAATACAAGAAGACAAGATCTGATATCTTTGATCCCTTCCGCTGCCAAATACAGGAAGACAAGATCTGATATCTTCGATCCCCTCCGCTATCAAATACGGGAAGACAAGATCTGCTATCTTCGATCCCCTCTGCTGCCAAATACAGGAATGCAAGATCTGCTATCTTCGATCCCCTCCGCTGCCAAATACAGGAAGACAAGATCTGCTATCTTCGATCCCCTCCGCTGCCAAATACAGGAAGACAAGATCTGATATCTTCAATCCCTTTCACTGCCAAATTCAGGAAGTCAAGATCTGATATCTTCGATCCTATCTGCTGCCAAATACAGGAAGACAAGATCTGCTATCTTCGATCTCCTCCGCTGCCAAATACAGGAAGACAAGATCTGCTATCTTCGATCCCCTCCGCTGCCAAATACAAGAAGACAAGATCCGATATCTTCGATCCCGTCCGCTACAGAAAGACAAGATCTACAATCTTCGATCTCCATCGCTGTCAAATATAAAATGATAAGATCTGATATCTTCGATCTCTTCCGCTGCCAAATACAGGAAGACAAGATCTACTATCTTCGATCTCCTCCGCTGCCAAATAAAGGAAGACAAGATCTGCTATCTTTGATCTCCTCTGCAGCCAAACACGGGAAGACAATATCTGATATCTTCGATCCCCTCCGCTATCAAATACAGAAAGACAAGATCTGCTATCTTCGATCCCCTCTGCTGCCAAATACAGGAAGACAAGATCTGCTATCTTCGATCTCCTCCGCTGCCAAATACAGGAAGACAAGATCTGCTATCTTCGATCCCCTCCGCTGCCAAATACAAGAAGACAAGATCCGATATCTTCGATCCCGTCCGCTACAGAAAGACAAGATCTACAATCTTCGATCTCCATCGCTGTCAAATATAAAATGATAAGATCTGATATCTTCAATCTCCTCCGCTGCCAAATACAGGAACACAAGATCTACTATCTTCGATCTCCTCCGCTGCCAAATAAAGGAAGACAAGATCTGCTATCTTTGATCTCCTCTGCAGCCAAACACGGGAAGACAAGATCTGATATCTTCGATCCCCTCCGCTATCAAATACAGGAAGATAAGATCTGCTATCTTCGATCCCCTCTGCTGCCAAATACAGGAAGACAAGATCTGCTATCTTCGATCTCCTCCGCTGCCAAATACAGGAAGACAAGATCTGCTATCTTCGATCCCCTCCGCTGCCAAATACAAGAAGACAAGATCTGATATCTTCGATCCCGTCCGCTACAGAAAGACAAGATCTACAATCTTCGATCTCCATCGCTGTCAAATATAAAATGATAAGATCTGATATCTTCGATCTCATCCGCTGCCAAATACAGGAAGACAAGATCTACTATCTTTGATCTCCTCCGCTACCAAATACAGGAAGACAAGATCTGCTATCTTCGATCCCCTCCACTGCCAAATACAGGAAGACAAGAACTGATATCTTCGATCCCTTTCGCTGCCAAATACAGGAAGACAAGATCTGATATCTTCGATCCCCTCCGCTATCAAATACGGGAAGACAAGATCTGCTATCTTCGATCCCCTTTGCTGCCAAATACAGGAATACAAGATCTGCTATCTTCGATCCCCTCCGCTGCCAAATACAGGAAGACAAGATCTGCTATCTTCGATCCCCTCCGCTGCCAAATACAGGAAGACAAGATCTGCTATCTTCGATCCCCTCCGCTGCCAAATAGAGGAAGACAAGATCTACTATCTTCAATCCCTTTCGCTGTCGAATTCAGGAAGACTAGATCTGCTATCTTCGATCTCATCCGCTGCCAAATACAGGAAGACAAGATCTACTATCTTCTATCTCCTCCGCTACCAAATACAGGAAGACAAGATCTGCTATCTTCGATCCCCTCCGCTGCCAAATACAAGAAGACAAGATCTGATATCTTTGATCCCTTCCGCTGCCAAATACAGGAAGACAAGATCTGATATCTTCGATCCCCTCCGCTATCAAATACGGGAAGACAAGATCTGCTATCTTCGATCCCCTCTGCTGCCAAATACAGGAATGCAAGATCTGCTATCTTCGATCCCCTCCGCTGCCAAATACAGGAAGACAAGATCTGCTATCTTCGATCCCCTCCGCTGCCAAATACAGGAAGACAAGATCTGATATCTTCAATCCCTTTCACTGCCAAATTCAGGAAGTCAAGATCTGATATCTTCGATCCTATCTGCTGCCAAATACAGGAAGACAAGATCTGCTATCTTCGATCTCCTCTGCTGCCAAATACAGGAAGACAAGATCTGCTATCTTCGATCCCCTCCGCTGCCAAATACAAGAAGACAAGATCCGATATCTTCGATCCCGTCCGCTACAGAAAGACAAGATCTACAATCTTCGATCTCCATCGCTGTCAAATATAAAATGATAAGATCTGATATCTTCGATCTCTTCCGCTGCCAAATACAGGAAGACAAGATCTACTATCTTCGATCTCCTCCGCTGCCAAATAAAGGAAGACAAGATCTGCTATCTTTGATCTCCTCTGCAGCCAAACACGGGAAGACAAGATCTGATATCTTCGATCCCCTCCGCTATCAAATACAGGAAGATAAGATCTGCTATCTTCGATCCCCTCTGCTGCCAAATACAGGAAGACAAGATCTGCTATCTTCGATCTCCTCCGCTGCCAAATACAGGAAGACAAGATCTGCTATCTTCGATCCCCTCCGCTGCCAAATACAAGAAGACAAGATCCGATATCTTCGATCCCGTCCGCTACAGAAAGACAAGATCTACAATCTTCGATCTCCATCGCTGTCAAATATAAAATGATAAGATCTGATATCTTCGATCTCCTCCGCTGCCAAATACAGAAAGACAAGATCTGCTATCTTCGATCCCATCCGCTGCCAAATACAGGAAAACATGATCTGCTAGCTTCGATCTCCTTCGCTGCCAAATACAGGAAGACAAGATCTGCTATCTTCGATCCCCTCCACTGCCAAATACAGGAAGACAAGATCTGATATCTTCGATCCCTTCCGCTGCCAAATACAGGAAGACAAGATCTGATATCTTCGATCCCCTCCGCTATCAAATACAGGAAGGCAAGATCTGCTATCTTCGATCCCCTCCGCTGCCAAATACAGGAAGACAAGATCTGCTATCTTCGATCCCCTCCGCTGCCAAATATAGGAAGAGAAGATCTGCTATCTTCGATCCCCTCCGCTGCCAAATTCAGGAAGTCAAGATCTGATATCTTCGATCCTCTCTGCTGCCAAATACAGGAAGACAAGATCTGCTATCTTCGATCCCTTCCGCTGCCAAATACAGGAAGACAATATCTGCTATCTTTGATCCCTTCCGCTGCCAAAAACAGGAAGACAAGATCTGATATCTTCGATCCCCTCCACTGCCAAATACAGGAAGACAAGATTTGATTGATATCTTCGATCCCCTCCGCTGCCAGATACAGGAAGACAAAATCTGCTATCAAAATCCCCTCTGCTGCCAAATACAGGAATGCAAGATCTGCTATCTTCGATCCCCTCCGCTGCCAAATACAGGAAGACAAGATCTGCTATCTTCGATCCCCTTCGCTGCCAAATACAGGAAGACAAGATCTGATATCTTCAATCCTTTTCACTGCCAAATTCAAGAAGTCAAGATCTGATATCTTCGATCCTCTCTGCTGCCAAATACAGGAAGACAAGATCTGCTATCTTCGATCCCTTCCACTGCCAAATACAGAAAGACAAGATCTGCTATCTTCGATCCCCTCTACTGCCAAATACAGGAAGACAAGATTTGATATCTTCGATCCCCTCCGCTGCCAGATACAGGAAGACAAGATCTGCTATCTTAATCCCCTCCGCTGCCAAATACAAGAAGACAAGATTTGCTATCTTGTATCCCCTCCGCTGCCAAATATAGGAAGAAAATATCTGATATCTTCGATCCCTTCCGCTGCCAATTACAGGAAAACAAGATCTGCTATCTTTGATCCCTCTGCTGCCAAATACAGGAAGACAAGATCTGCTATCTTGTATCCCCTCCGCTGCCAAATACAGGAAGACAAGATCTGCTATCTTGTATCCCCTCCGCTGCCAAGTACAGGAAGAAAATATTTGATATCTTCGATCCCTTCCGCTGCCAATTACAGGAAAACAAGATCTGCTATCTTTGATCCCTCCGCTGCCAAATACAGGAAGACAAGATCTCATATCTTCGATCCCCTCCGCTGCCAAATACAGGAAGACAAGATATGCTATCTTCGATCCCCTCCGATGCCAAATACAAGAAGACAAGATCTGATATCTTCGATCCCCTCGACTGCCAAATAGAGGAAAACAAGATCTGCTATCTTCGATCCCCTCCGCTGCCTAATATAGGAAGACGAGATCTACTATCTTCGATCTCCTCCACTGCCAAAGACATGAAGACAAGATCGTCTATCGTCGATCCCCTCCGCTGCCAAATACAGGAAGACAAGATCTGCTATCTTCGATCCCCTCCGCTGCCAAATAGAGGAAGACAAGATCTACTATCTTCGATCCCTTCCGCTGTCAAATTCTGGAAGACTAGATCTGCTATCTTCGATCTCATCCGCTGCCAAATACAGGAAGACAAGATCTACTATCTTCGATCTCCTCCGCTACCAAATATAGGAAGACAATATCTGCTATCTTCGATCCCCTCCGCTGCCAAATACAGGAAGACAAGATTTGATATCTTCGATCCCTTCCGCTGCCAAATACAGGAAGACAAGATCTGATATCTTCGATCCCCTCCGCTATCAAATACGGGAAGACAAGATCTTCTATCTTCGATCCCCTCTACTGCCAAATAGAGGAAAACAAGATCTGCTATCTTCGATCCCCTCCGCTGCCTAATACAGGAAGACGAGATCTGCTATCTTCGATCTCCTCCGCTGCCAAATACAGGAAGACAAGATCTGATATCTTCAATCCCTTTCACTGCCAAATTCAGGAAGTCAAGATCTGATATCTTCGATCCTCTCTGCTGCCAAATACAGGAAGACAAGATCTGCTATCTTCGATCCCTTCCGCTGCCAAAAACAGGAAGACAAGATCTGCTATCTTCGATCCCCTCCACTGCCAAATACAAAAAGACAAGATTTGATATCTTCGATCCCCTCTGCTGCCAGATACAGGAAGACAAGATCTGCTATCTTAATCCCCTCCGCTGCCAAATACAAGAAGACAAGATCTGCTATCTTCGAATTCCTCCGCTGCCAAATAAAGGAAGACAAGATCTGCTATCTTTGATCTCCTCTGCAGCCAAACACGGGAAGACAAGATCTGATATCTTTGATCCCCTCCGCTATCAAATACAGGAAGACAAGATCTGCTATCTTCGATCCCCTCTGCTGCCAAATACAGGAAGACAAGATCTGCTATCTTCGATCTCCTCCGCTGCCAAATACAGGAAGACAAGATCTGCTATCTTCGATCCCCTCCGCTGCCAAATACAAGAAGACAAGATCCGATATCTTCGATCCCGTCCGCTACAGAAAGACAAGATCTACAATCTTCGATCTCCATCGCTGTCAAATATAAAATGATAAGATCTGATATCTTCGATCTCCTCCGCTGCCAAATACAGGAAGACAAGATCTGCTATCTTCGATCCCCTTTGCTGCCAAATACAGGAAGACAAGATCTGCTATCTTCGATCTCCTCCGCTACCAAATAAAGGAATACAAGATCTGCTATCTTCGTTCTCCTCCGCTGCTAAATACAGGAAGACAAGATTTGATATCTTCGATCCTCTCCGCTGCCAAATACAGGAAGACAAGATCTGCTATCTTCGATCCCCTCCGCTGCCAAATACAGGAAGACAAGATCTGATATCTTCAATCCCTTTCACTGCCAAATTCAGGAAGTCAAGATCTGATATCTTCGATCCTCTTTGCTGCCAAATACAGGAAGACAAGATCTGCTATCTTCGATCCCTTCCGCTGCCAAATACAGGAAGACAAGATCTGCTATCTTCGATCCCCTCCACTGCCAAATACAAAAAGACAAGATTTGATATCTTCGATCCCCTCTGCTGCCAGATACAGGAAGACAAGATCTGCTATCTTAATCCCCTCCGCTGCCAAATACAAGAAGACAAGATCTGCTATCTTCGATCTCCTCCGCTGCCAAATAAAGGAAGACAAGATCTGCTATCTTTGATCTCCTCTGCAGCCAAACACGGGAAGACAAGATCTGAAATCTTCGATCCCCTCCGCTATCAAATACAGGAAGACAGGATCTGCTATCTTCGATCCCCTCTGCTGCCAAATACAGGAAGACAAGATCTGCTATCTTCGATCTCCTCCGCTGCCAAATACAGGAAGACAAGATCTGCTATCTTCGATCCCCTCCGCTGCCAAATACAAGAAGACAAGATCCGATATCTTCGATCCCGTCCGCTACAGAAAGACAAGATCTACAATCTTCGATCTCCATCGCTGTCAAATATAAAATGATAAGATCTGATATCTTTGATCTCCTCCGCTGCCAAATACAGGAAGACAAGATCTGCTATCTTCGATCCCCTCCGCTGCCAAATACAAGAAGACAAGATCTGATATCTTCGATCCCGTCCGCTGGCAAATACAGAAAGACAAGATCTACAATCTTCAATCTCCATCGCTGTCAAATATAAAATGATAAGATCTGATATCTTCGATCTCCTCCGCTGCCAAATACAGGAAGACAAGATCTGCTATCTTCGATCCCCTTTGCTGCCAAATACAGGAAGACAAGATCTGCTATCTTCGATCTCCTCCGCTGCCAAATAATGGAATACAAGATCTGCTATCTTCGTTCTCCTCCTCTGCTAAATACAGGAAGACAAGATCTGATATCTTCGATCCCCTCCGCTGCCAAATACAGGAAGGCAAGATCTGCTATCTTGTATCCCCTCCGCTGCCAAATATAGGAAGACAAGATCTGATATCTTCGATCCTTTCTGCTGCCAATTACAGGAAAACAAGATCTGCTATCTTTGATCCCCTCCACTGCCAAATACAGGAAGACAAGATCTGCTATCTTCGATCCCCTCCGCTGCCAAATACAGGAAGACAAGATATGCTATCTTCGATCCCCTCCGCTGCCAAATACAAGAAGACAAGATCTGATATCTTCGATCCCCTCTACTGCCAAATAGAGGAAAACAAGATCTGCTATCTTCGATCCCCTCCGCTGCCTAATACAGGAAGACGAGATCTGCTATCTTCGATCTCCTCCACTGCCAAAGACATTAAGACAAGATCTGCTATCGTCGATCCCCTCCGCTGCCAAATACAGGAAGACAAGATCTGCTATCTTCGATCCCCTCCACTGCCAAATATAGGAAGACAAGATCTGCTATCTTCGATCCCCTCCGCTGCCAAATACAGGAAGACAAGATCTTATATCCTCGATCCCCTCCGCTGCCAAATACAGGAAGACAAGATCTGCTATCTTCGATCCCCTCCGCTGCCAAATACAAGAAGACAAGATCCGCTATCTTCGATCCCGTCCGCTACAGAAAGACAAGATCTACAATCTTCGATCTCCATCGCTGTCAAATATAAAATGATAAGATCTGATATCTTCGATCTCCTCCGCTGCCAAATACAGGAAGACAAGATCTGCTATCTTCGATCCCCTCCGCTGCCAAATACAAGAAGACAACATCTGATATCTTCGATCCCGTCCGCTGGCAAATACAGAAAGACAAGATCTACAATCTTCGATCTCCATCGCTGTCAAATATAAAATGATAAGATCTGATATCTTCGATCTCCTCCGCTGCCAAATACAGGAAGACAAGATCTGCTATCTTCGATCCCCTTTGCTGCCAAATACAGGAAGACAAGATCTGCTATCTTCGATCTCCACCGCTGCCAAATAATGGAATACAAGATCTGCTATCTTCGTTCTCCTCCGCTGCTAAATACAGGAAGACAAGATCTGATATCTTCGATCCCCTCCGCTGCCAAATACAGGAAGACAAGATCTGCTATCTTGTATCCCCTCCGCTGCCAAATATAGGAAGACAAGATCTGATATCTTCGATCCTTTCCGCTGCCAATTACAGGAAAACAAGATCTGCTATCTTTGATCCCCTCCACTGCCAAATACAGGAAGACAAGATCTGATATCTTCGATCCCCTCCGCTGCCAAATATAGGAAGACAAGATATGCTATCTTCGATCCCCTCCGCTGCCAAATACAAGAAGACAAGATCTGATATCTTCGATCCTCTCCGCTGCCAAATACAGGAAGACAAGATCTGCTATCTTCGATCCCCTCCGCTGCCAAATACAGGAAGACAAGATCTGATATCTTCAATCCCTTTCACTGCCAAATTCAGGAAGTCAAGATCTGATATCTTCGATCCTCTTTGCTGCCAAATACAGGAAGACAAGATCTGCTATCTTCGATCCCTTCCGCTGCCAAATACAGGAAGACAAGATCTGCTATCTTCGATCCCCTCCACTGCCAAATACAAAAAGACAAGATTTGATATCTTCGATCCCCTCTGCTGCCAGATACAGGAAGACAAGATCTGCTATCTTAATCCCCTCCGCTGCCAAATACAAGAAGACAAGATCTGCTATCTTCGATCTCCTCCGCTGCCAAATAAAGGAAGACAAGATCTGCTATCTTTGATCTCCTCTGCAGCCAAACACGGGAAGACAAGATCTGAAATCTTCGATCCCCTCCGCTATCAAATACAGGAAGACAGGATCTGCTATCTTCGATCCCCTCTGCTGCCAAATACAGGAAGACAAGATCTGCTATCTTCGATCTCCTCCGCTGCCAAATACAGGAAGACAAGATCTGCTATCTTCGATCCCCTCCGCTGCCAAATACAAGAAGACAAGATCCGATATCTTCGATCCCGTCCGCTACAGAAAGACAAGATCTACAATCTTCGATCTCCATCGCTGTCAAATATAAAATGATAAGATCTGATATCTTTGATCTCCTCCGCTGCCAAATACAGGAAGACAAGATCTGCTATCTTCGATCCCCTCCGCTGCCAAATACAAGAAGACAAGATCTGATATCTTCGATCCCGTCCGCTGGCAAATACAGAAAGACAAGATCTACAATCTTCAATCTCCATCGCTGTCAAATATAAAATGATAAGATCTGATATCTTCGATCTCCTCCGCTGCCAAATACAGGAAGACAAGATCTGCTATCTTCGATCCCCTTTGCTGCCAAATACAGGAAGACAAGATCTGCTATCTTCGATCTCCTCCGCTGCCAAATAATGGAATACAAGATCTGCTATCTTCGTTCTCCTCCTCTGCTAAATACAGGAAGACAAGATCTGATATCTTCGATCCCCTCCGCTGCCAAATACAGGAAGGCAAGATCTGCTATCTTGTATCCCCTCCGCTGCCAAATATAGGAAGACAAGATCTGATATCTTCGATCCTTTCTGCTGCCAATTACAGGAAAACAAGATCTGCTATCTTTGATCCCCTCCACTGCCAAATACAGGAAGACAAGATCTGCTATCTTCGATCCCCTCCGCTGCCAAATACAGGAAGACAAGATATGCTATCTTCGATCCCCTCCGCTGCCAAATACAAGAAGACAAGATCTGATATCTTCGATCCCCTCTACTGCCAAATAGAGGAAAACAAGATCTGCTATCTTCGATCCCCTCCGCTGCCTAATACAGGAAGACGAGATCTGCTATCTTCGATCTCCTCCACTGCCAAAGACATTAAGACAAGATCTGCTATCGTCGATCCCCTCCGCTGCCAAATACAGGAAGACAAGATCTGCTATCTTCGATCCCCTCCACTGCCAAATATAGGAAGACAAGATCTGCTATCTTCGATCCCCTCCGCTGCCAAATACAGGAAGACAAGATCTTATATCCTCGATCCCCTCCGCTGCCAAATACAGGAAGACAAGATCTGCTATCTTCGATCCCCTCCGCTGCCAAATACAAGAAGACAAGATCCGCTATCTTCGATCCCGTCCGCTACAGAAAGACAAGATCTACAATCTTCGATCTCCATCGCTGTCAAATATAAATGATAAGATCTGATATCTTCGATCTCCTCCGCTGCCAAATACAGGAAGACAAGATCTGCTATCTTCGATCCCCTCCGCTGCCAAATACAAGAAGACAACATCTGATATCTTCGATCCCGTCCGCTGGCAAATACAGAAAGACAAGATCTACAATCTTCGATCTCCATCGCTGTCAAATATAAAATGATAAGATCTGATATCTTCGATCTCCTCCGCTGCCAAATACAGGAAGACAAGATCTGCTATCTTCGATCCCCTTTGCTGCCAAATACAGGAAGACAAGATCTGCTATCTTCGATCTCCACCGCTGCCAAATAATGGAATACAAGATCTGCTATCTTCGTTCTCCTCCGCTGCTAAATACAGGAAGACAAGATCTGATATCTTCGATCCCCTCCGCTGCCAAATACAGGAAGACAAGATCTGCTATCTTGTATCCCCTCCGCTGCCAAATATAGGAAGACAAGATCTGATATCTTCGATCCTTTCCGCTGCCAATTACAGGAAAACAAGATCTGCTATCTTTGATCCCCTCCACTGCCAAATACAGGAAGACAAGATCTGATATCTTCGATCCCCTCCGCTGCCAAATATAGGAAGACAAGATATGCTATCTTCGATCCCCTCCGCTGCCAAATACAAGAAGACAAGATCTGATATCTTCGATCCCCTCTACTGCCAAATAGAGGAAAACAAGATCTGCTATCTTCGATCCCCTCCGCTGCCTAATACAGGAAGACGAGATCTGCTATCTTCGATCTCCTCCACTGCCAAAGACATGAAGACAAGATCTGCTATCGTCGATCCCCTCCGCTGCCAAATACAGGAAGACAAGATCTGCTATCTTCGATCCCCTCCACTGCCAAATATAGGAAGACAAGATCTGCTATCTTCGATCCCCTCCGATGCCAAATACAGGAAGACAAGATCTTATATCCTCGATCCCCTCCGCTGCCAAATACAGGAAGACAAGATCTGCTATCTTCGATCTCCTCCGCTGCCAAATACAGAAAGACAAGATCTGCTATCTTCGATCCCATTCGCTGCCAAATACAGGAAAACATGATCTGCTAGCTTCGATCTCCTTCGCTGCCAAATACAGGAAGACAAGATCTGCTATCTTCGATCCCCTCCACTGCCAAATACAGGAAGACAAGATCTGATATCTTCGATCCCTTCCGCTGCCAAATACAGGAAGATAAGATCTGATATCTTCGATCCCCTCCGCTATCAAATACAGGAAGGCAAGATCTGCTATCTTCGATCCCCTCCGCTGCCAAATACAGGAAGACAAGATCTGCTATCTTCGATCCCCTCTGCTGCCAAATATAGGAAGAGAAGATCTGCTATCTTCGATCCCCTCCGCTGCCAAATTCAGGAAGACAAGATCTGATATCTTTAATCCCTTTCACTGCCAAATTCAGGAAGTCAAGATCTGATATCTTCGATCCTCTCTACTGCCAAATACAGGAAGACAATATCTGCTATCTTTGATCCCTTCCGCTGCCAAAAACAGGAAGACAAGATCTGATATCTTCGATCCCCTCCACTGCAAAATACAGGAAGACAAGATTTGATTGATATCTTCGATCCCCTCCGCTGCCAGATACAGGAAGACAAAATCTGCTATCAAAATCCCCTCTGCTGCCAAATACAGGAATGCAAGATCTGCTATCTTCGATCCCCTCCGCTGCCAAATACAGGAAGACAAGATCTGCTATCTTCGATCCCCTCCGCTGCCAAATACAGGAAGACAAGATCTAATATCTTCAATCCCTTTCACTGCAAAATTCAGGAAGTCAAGATCTGATATCTTCGATCCTCTCTGCTGCCAAATACAGGAAGACAAGATCTGCTACCTTCGATCCCTTCCACTGCCAAATACAGGAAGACAAGATCTGCTATCTTCGATCCCCTCTACTGCCAAATACAGGAAGACAAGATTTGATATCTTCGATCCCCTCCGCTGCCAGATACAGGAAGACAAGATCTGCTATCTTAATCCCCTCCGCTGCCAAATACAGGAAGACAAGATCTGCTATCTTCGATCTCCTCCGCTGCCAAATAAAGGAAGACAAGATCTGCTATCTTCGATCTCCTCTGCAGCCAAACACAGGAAGACAAGATCTGATATCTTCGATCCCCTCCGCTATCAAATACAGGAAGACAAGATCTGCTATCTTCGATCCCCTCTGCTGCCAAATACAGGAAGATAAGATCTGCTATCTTCGATCTCCTCCGCTGCCAAATACAGGAAGACAAGATCTGCTATCTTCGATCCCCTCCGCTGCCAAATACAAGAAGACAAGATCTGATATCTTCGATCCCGTCCGCTACAGAAAGACAAGATCTACAATCTTCGATCTCCATCGCTGTCAAATATAAAATGATAAGATCTGATATCTTCGATCTCCTCCGCTGCCAAATACAGGAAGACAAGATCTGCTATCTTCGATCCCCTTTGCTGCCAAATACAGGAAGACAAGATCTGCTATCTTCGATCTCCTCCGCTGCCAAATAATGGAATACAAGATCTGCTATCTTCGTTCTCCTCCGCTGCTAAATACAGGAAGACAAGATCTGATATCTTCGATCCCCTCCGCTGCCAAATACAGGAAGACAAGATCTGCTATCTTGTATCCCCTCCGCTGCCAAATATAGGAAGACAAGATCTGATATCTTCGATCCTTTCTGCTGCCAATTACAGGAAAACAAGATCTGCTATCTTTGATCCCCTCCACTGCCAAATACAGGAAGACAAGATCTGCTATCTTCGATCCCCTCCGCTGCCAAATACAGGAAGACAAGATATGCTATCTTCGATCCCCTCCGCTGCCAAATACAAGAAGACAAGATCTGATATCTTCGATCCCCTCTACTGCCAAATAGAGGAAAACAAGATCTGCTATCTTCGATCCCCTCCGCTGCCTAATACAGGAAGACGAGATCTGCTATCTTCGATCTCCTCCACTGCCAAAGACATTAAGACAAGATCTGCTATCGTCGATCCCCTCCGCTGCCAAATACAGGAAGACAAGATCTGCTATCTTCGATCCCCTCCACTGCCAAATATAGGAAGACAAGATCTGCTATCTTCGATCCCCTCCGCTACCAAATACAGGAAGACAAGATCTTATATCCTCGATCCCCTCCGCTGCCAAATACAGGAAGACAAGATCTGCTATCTTCGATCCCCTCCGCTGCCAAATACTTGAAGACAATATCCGCTATCTTCGATCCCGTCCGCTACAGAAAGACAAGATCTACAATCTTCGATCTCCATCGCTGTCAAATATAAAATGATAAGATCTGATATCTTCGATCTCCTCCGCTGCCAAATACAGGAAGACAAGATCTGCTATCTTCGATCCCCTCCGCTGCCAAATACAAGAAGACAACATCTGATATCTTCGATCCCGTCCGCTGGCAAATACAGAAAGACAAGATCTACAATCTTCGATCTCCATCGCTGTCAAATATAAAATGATAAGATCTGATATCTTCGATCTCCTCCGCTGCCAAATACAGGAAGACAAGATCTGCTATCTTCGATCCCCTTTGCTGCCAAATACAGGAAGACAAGATCTGCTATATTCGATCTCCACCGCTGCCAAATAATGGAATACAAGATCTGCTATCTTCGTTCTCCTCCGCTGCTAAATACAGGAAGACAAGATCTGATATCTTCGATCCCCTCCGCTGCCAAATACAGGAAGACAAGATCTGCTATCTTGTATCCCCTCCGCTGCCAAATATAGGAAGACAAGATCTGATATCTTCGATCCTTTCCGCTGCCAATTACAGGAAAACAAGATCTGCTATCTTTGATCCCCTCCACTGCCAAATACAGGAAGACAAGATCTGATATCTTCGATCCCCTCCGCTGCCAAATATAGGAAGACAAGATATGCTATCTTCGATCCCCTCCGCTGCCAAATACAAGAAGACAAGATCTGATATCTTCGATCCCCTCTACTGCCAAATAGAGGAAAACAAGATCTGCTATCTTCGATCCCCTCCGCTGCCTAATACAGGAAGACGAGATCTGCTATCTTCGATCTCCTCCACTGCCAAAGACATGAAGACAAGATCTGCTATCATCGATCCCCTCCGCTGCCAAATACAGGAAGACAAGATCTGCTATCTTCGATCCCCTCCACTGCCAAATATAGGAAGACAAGATCTGCTATCTTCGATCCCCTCCGATGCCAAATACAGGAAGACAAGATCTTATATCCTCGATCCCCTCTGCTGCCAAATACAGGAAGACAAGATCTGCTATCTTCGATCTCCTCCGCTGCCAAATACAGAAAGACAAGATCTGCTATCTTCGATCCCATCCGCTGCCAAATACAGGAAAACATGATCTGCTAGCTTCGATCTCCTTCGCTGCCAAATACAGGAAGACAAGATCTGCTATCTTCGATCCCCTCCACTGCCAAATACAGGAAGACAAGATCTGATATCTTCGATCCCTTCCGCTGCCAAATACAGGAAGATAAGATCTGATATCTTCGATCCCCTCCGCTATCAAATACAGGAAGGCAAGATCTGCTATCTTCGATCCCCTCCGCTGCCAAATACAGGAAGACAAGATCTGCTATCTTCGATCCCCTCTGCTGCCAAATATAGGAAGAGAAGATCTGCTATCTTCGATCCCCTCTGCTGCCAAATTCAGGAAGACAAGATCTGATATCTTTAATCCCTTTCACTGCCAAATTCAGGAAGTCAAGATCTGATATCTTCGATCCTCTCTACTGCCAAATACAGGAAGACAATATCTGCTATCTTTGATCCCTTCCGCTGCCAAAAACAGGAAGACAAGATCTGATATCTTCGATCCCCTCCACTGCAAAATACAGGAAGACAAGATTTGATTGATATCTTCGATCCCCTCCGCTGCCAGATACAGGAAGACAAAATCTGCTATCAAAATCCCCTCTGCTGCCAAATACAGGAATGCAAGATCTGCTATCTTCGATCCCCTCCGCTGCCAAATACAGGAAGACAAGATCTGCTATCTTCGATCCCCTCCGCTGCCAAATACAGGAAGACAAGATCTAATATCTTCAATCCCTTTCACTGCAAAATTCAGGAAGTCAAGATCTGATATCTTCGATCCTCTCTGCTGCCAAATACAGGAAGACAAGATCTGCTACCTTCGATCCCTTCCACTGCCAAATACAGGAAGACAAGATCTGCTATCTTCGATCCCCTCTACTGCCAAATACAGGAAGACAAGATTTGATATCTTCGATCCCCTCCGCTGCCAGATACAGGAAGACAAGATCTGCTATCTTAATCCCCTCCGCTGCCAAATATAGGAAGACAAGATCTGCTATCTTCGATCTCCTCCGCTGCCAAATAAAGGAAGACAAGATCTGCTATCTTCGATCTCCTCTGCAGCCAAACACAGGAAGACAAGATCTGATATCTTCGATCCCCTCCGCTATCAAATACAGGAAGACAAGATCTGCTATCTTCGATCCCCTCTGCTGCCAAATACAGGAAGATAAGATCTGCTATCTTCGATCTCCTCCGCTGCCAAATACAGGAAGACAAGATCTGCTATCTTCGATCCCCTCCGCTGCCAAATACAAGAAGACAAGATCTGATATCTTCGATCCCGTCCGCTACAGAAAGACAAGATCTACAATCTTCGATCTCCATCGCTGTCAAATATAAAATGATAAGATCTGATATCTTCGATCTCCTCCGCTGCCAAATACAGGAAGACAAGATCTGCTATCTTCGATCCCCTTTGCTGCCAAATACAGGAAGACAAGATCTGCTATCTTCGATCTCCTCCGCTGCCAAATAATGGAATACAAGATCTGCTATCTTCGTTCTCCTCCGCTGCTAAATACAGGAAGACAAGATCTGATATCTTCGATCCCCTCCGCTGCCAAATACAGGAAGACAAGATCTGCTATCTTGTATCCCCTCCGCTGCCAAATATAGGAAGACAAGATCTGATATCTTCGATCCTTTCTGCTGCCAATTACAGGAAAACAAGATCTGCTATCTTTGATCCCCTCCACTGCCAAATACAGGAAGACAAGATCTGCTATCTCCGATCCCCTCCGCTGCCAAATACAGGAAGACAAGATATGCTATCTTCGATCCCCTCCGCTGCCAAATACAAGAAGACAAGATCTGATATCTTCGATCCCCTCTACTGCCAAATAGAGGAAAACAAGATCTGCTATCTTCGATCCCCTCCGCTGCCTAATACAGGAAGACGAGATCTGCTATCTTCGATCTCCTCCACTGCCAAAGACATTAAGACAAGATCTGCTATCGTCGATCCCCTCCGCTGCCAAATACAGGAAGACAAGATCTGCTATCTTCGATCCCCTCCACTGCCAAATATAGGAAGACAAGATCTGCTATCTTCGATCCCCTCCGCTGCCAAATACAGGAAGACAAGATCTTATATCCTCGATCCCCTCCGCTGCCAAATACAGGAAGACAAGATCTGCTATCTTCGATCCCCTCCGCTGCCAAATACTTGAAGACAAGATCCGCTATCTTCGATCCCGTCCGCTACAGAAAGACAAGATCTACAATCTTCGATCTCCATCGCTGTCAAATATAAAATGATAAGATCTGATATCTTCGATCTCCTCCGCTGCCAAATACAGGAAGACAAGATCTGCTATCTTCGATCCCCTCCGCTGCCAAATACAAGAAGACAACATCTGATATCTTCGATCCCGTCCGCTGGCAAATACAGAAAGACAAGATCTACAATCTTCGATCTCCATCGCTGTCAAATATAAAATGATAAGATCTGATATCTTCGATCTCTTCCGCTGCCAAATACAGGAAGACAAGATCTGCTATCTTCGATCCCCTTTGCTGCCAAATACAGGAAGACAAGATCTGCTATCTTCGATCTCCACCGCTGCCAAATAATGGAATACAAGATCTGCTATCTTCGTTCTCCTGCTCTGCTAAATACAGGAAGACAAGATCTGATATCTTCGATCCCCTCCGCTGCCAAATACAGGAAGACAAGATCTGCTATCTTGTATCCCCTCTGCTGCCAAATATAGGAAGACAAGATCTGATATCTTCGATCCTTTCCGCTGCCAATTACAGGAAAACAAGATCTGCTATCTTTGATCCCCTCCACTGCCAAATACAGGAAGACAAGATCTGATATCTTCGATCCCCTCCGCTGCCAAATATAGGAAGACAAGATATGCTATCTTCGATCCCCTCCGCTGCCAAATACAAGAAGACAAGATCTGATATCTTCGATCCCCTCTACTGCCAAATAGAGGAAAATAAGATCTGCTATCTTCGATCCCCTCCGCTGCCTAATACAAGAAGACGAGATCTGCTATCTTCGATCTCCTCCACTGCCAAAGACATGAAGACAAGATCTGCTATCGTCGATCCCCTCCGCTGCCAAATACAGGAAGAAAAAGATCTGCTATCTTCGATCCCCTCCACTGCCAAATATAGGAAGACAAGATCTGCTATCTTCGATCCCCTCCGATGCCAAATACAGGAAGACAAGATCTTATATCCTCGATCCCCTCCGCTGCCAAATACAGGAAGACAAGATCTGCTATCTTCGATCTCCTCCGCTGCCAAATAATGGAATACAAGATCTGCTATCTTCGTTCTCCTCCGCTGCTAAATACAGGAAGACAAGATCTGATATCTTCGATCCCCTCTGCTGCCAAATACAGGAAGACAAGATCTGCTATCTTGTATCCCCTCCGCTGCCAAATATAGGAAGACAAGATCTGATATCTTCGATCCTTTCTGCTGCCAATTACAGGAAAACAAGATCTGCTATCTTTGATCCCCTCCACTGCCAAATACAGGAAGACAAGATCTGCTATCTTCGATCCCCTCCGCTGCCAAATACAGGAAGACAAGATATGCTATCTTCGATCCCCTCCGCTGCCAAATACAAGAAGACAAGATCTGATATCTTCGATCCCCTCTACTGCCAAATAGAGGAAAACAAGATCTGCTATCTTCGATCCCCTCCGCTGCCTAATACAGGAAGACGAGATCTGCTATCTTTGATCTCCTCCACTGCCAAAGACATTAAGACAAGATCTGCTATCGTCGATCCCCTCCGCTGCCAAATACAGGAAGACAAGATCTGCTATCTTCGATCCCCTCCACTGCCAAATATAGGAAGACAAGATCTGCTATCTTCGATCCCCTCTGCTGCCAAATACAGGAAGACAAGATCTGCTATCTTCGATCTCCTCCGCTGCCAAATACAGGAAGACAAGATCTGCTATCTTCGATCCCCTCCGCTGCCAAATACAAGAAGACAAGATCCGATATCTTCGATCCCGTCCGCTACAGAAAGACAAGATCTACAATCTTCGATCTCCATCGCTGTCAAATATAAAATGATAAGATCTGATATCTTCGATCTCCTCCGCTGCCAAATACAGGAAGACAAGATCTGCTATCTTCGATCCCCTTTGCTGCCAAATACAGGAAGACAAGATCTGCTATCTTCGATCTCCTCCGCTGCCAAATAATGGAATACAAGATCTGCTATCTTCGTTCTCCTCCGCTGCTAAATACAGGAAGACAAGATCTGATATCTTCGATCCCCTCCGCTGCCAAATACAGGAAGACAAGATCTGCTATCTTGTATCCCCTCCGCTGCCAAATATAGGAAGACAAGATCTGATATCTTCGATCCTTTCTGCTGCCAATTACAGGAAAACAAGATCTGCTATCTTTGATCCCCTCCACTGCCAAATACAGGAAGACAAGATCTGCTATCTCCGATCCCCTCCGCTGCCAAATACAGGAAGACAAGATATGCTATCTTCGATCCCCTCCGCTGCCAAATACAAGAAGACAAGATCTGATATCTTCGATCCCCTCTACTGCCAAATAGAGGAAAACAAGATCTGCTATCTTCGATCCCCTCCGCTGCCTAATACAGGAAGACGAGATCTGCTATCTTCGATCTCCTCCACTGCCAAAGACATTAAGACAAGATCTGCTATCGTCGATCCCCTCCGCTGCCAAATACAGGAAGACAAGATCTGCTATCTTCGATCCCCTCCACTGCCAAATATAGGAAGACAAGATCTGCTATCTTCGATCCCCTCCGCTGCCAAATACAGGAAGACAAGATCTTATATCCTCGATCCCCTCCGCTGCCAAATACAGGAAGACAAGATCTGCTATCTTCGATCCCCTCCGCTGCCAAATACTTGAAGACAAGATCGGCTATCTTCGATCCCGTCCGCTACAGAAAGACAAGATCTACAATCTTCGATCTCCATCGCTGTCAAATATAAAATGATAAGATCTGATATCTTCGATCTCCTCCGCTGCCAAATACAGGAAGACAAGATCTGCTATCTTCGATCCCCTCCGCTGCCAAATACAAGAAGACAACATCTGATATCTTCGATCCCGTCCGCTGGCAAATACAGAAAGACAAGATCTACAATCTTCGATCTCCATCGCTGTCAAATATAAAATGATAAGATCTGATATCTTCGATCTCTTCCGCTGCCAAATACAGGAAGACAAGATCTGCTATCTTCGATCCCCTTTGCTGCCAAATACAGGAAGACAAGATCTGCTATCTTCGATCTCCACCGCTGCCAAATAATGGAATACAAGATCTGCTATCTTCGTTCTCCTGCTCTGCTAAATACAGGAAGACAAGATCTGATATCTTCGATCCCCTCCGCTGCCAAATACAGGAAGACAAGATCTGCTATCTTGTATCCCCTCCGCTGCCAAATATAGGAAGACAAGATCTGATATCTTCGATCCTTTCCGCTGCCAATTACAGGAAAACAAGATCTGCTATCTTTGATCCCCTCCACTGCCAAATACAGGAAGACAAGATCTGATATCTTCGATCCCCTCCGCTGCCAAATATAGGAAGACAAGATATGCTATCTTCGATCCCCTCCGCTGCCAAATACAAGAAGACAAGATCTGATATCTTCGATCCCCTCTACTGCCAAATAGAGGAAAATAAGATCTGCTATCTTCGATCCCCTCCGCTGCCTAATACAAGAAGACGAGATCTGCTATCTTCGATCTCCTCCACTGCCAAAGACATGAAGACAAGATCTGCTATCGTCGATCCCCTCCGCTGCCAAATACAGGAAGAAAAAGATCTGCTATCTTCGATCCCCTCCACTGCCAAATATAGGAAGACAAGATCTGCTATCTTCGATCCCCTCCGATGCCAAATACAGGAAGACAAGATCTTATATCCTCGATCCCCTCCGCTGCCAAATACAGGAAGACAAGATCTGCTATCTTCGATCTCCTCCGCTGCCAAATAATGGAATACAAGATCTGCTATCTTCGTTCTCCTCCGCTGCTAAATACAGGAAGACAAGATCTGATATCTTCGATCCCCTCTGCTGCCAAATACAGGAAGACAAGATCTGCTATCTTGTATCCCCTCCGCTGCCAAATATAGGAAGACAAGATCTGATATCTTCGATCCTTTCTGCTGCCAATTACAGGAAAACAAGATCTGCTATCTTTGATCCCCTCCACTGCCAAATACAGGAAGACAAGATCTGCTATCTTCGATCCCCTCCGCTGCCAAATACAGGAAGACAAGATATGCTATCTTCGATCCCCTCCGCTGCCAAATACAAGAAGACAAGATCTGATATCTTCGATCCCCTCTACTGCCAAATAGAGGAAAACAAGATCTGCTATCTTCGATCCCCTCCGCTGCCTAATACAGGAAGACGAGATCTGCTATCTTTGATCTCCTCCACTGCCAAAGACATTAAGACAAGATCTGCTATCGTCGATCCCCTCCGCTGCCAAATACAGGAAGACAAGATCTGCTATCTTCGATCCCCTCCACTGCCAAATATAGGAAGACAAGATCTGCTATCTTCGATCCCCTCTGCTGCCAAATACAGGAAGACAAGATCTGCTATCTTCGATCTCCTCCGCTGCCAAATACAGGAAGACAAGATCTGCTATCTTCGATCCCCTCCGCTGCCAAATACAAGAAGACAAGATCCGATATCTTCGATCCCGTCCGCTACAGAAAGACAAGATCTACAATCTTCGATCTCCATCGCTGTCAAATATAAAATGATAAGATCTGATATCTTCGATCTCCTCCGCTGCCAAATACAGGAAGACAAGATCTGCTATCTTCGATCCCCTCCGCTGCCAAATACAAGAAGACAACATCTGATATCTTCGATCCCGTCCGCTGGCAAATACAGAAAGACAAGATCTACAATCTTCGATCTCCATCGCTGTCAAATATAAAATGATAAGATCTGATATCTTCGATCTCCTCCGCTGCCAAATACAGGAAGACAAGATCTGCTATCTTCGATCCCCTTTGCTGCCAAATACAGGAAGACAAGATCTGATATCTTCGATCCCCTCCGCTGCCAAATACAGGAAGACAAGATCTGCTATCTTGTATCCCCTCCGCTGCCAAATATAGGAAGACAAGATCTGATATCTTCGATCCTTTCCGCTGCCAATTACAGGAAAACAAGATCTGCTATCTTTGATCCCCTCCACTGCCAAATACAGGAAGACAAGATCTGATATCTTCGATCCCCTCCGCTGCCAAATATAGGAAGACAAGATATGCTATCTTCGATCCCCTCCACTGCCAAATACAAGAAGACAAGATCTGATATCTTCGATCCCCTCTACTGCCAAATAGAGGAAAACAAGATCTGCTATCTTCGATCCCCTCCGCTGCCTAATACAGGAAGACGAGATCTGCTATCTTCGATCTCCTCCACTGCCAAAGACATGAAGACAAGATCTGCTATCGTCGATCCCCTCCGCTGCCAAATACAGGAAGACAAGATCTGCTATCTTCGATCCCCTCCACTGCCAAATATAGGAAGACAAGATCTGCTATCTTCGATCCCCTCCGATGCCAAATACAGGAAGACAAGATCTTATATCCTCGATCCCCTCCGCTGCCAAATACAGGAAGACAAGATCTGCTATCTTCGATCTCCTCCGCTGCCAAATACAGAAAGACAAGATCTGCTATCTTCGATCCCATCCGCTGCCAAATACAGGAAAACATGATCTGCTAGCTTCGATCTTCTTCGCTGCCAAATACAGGAAGACAAGATCTGCTATCTTCGATCCCCTCCACTGCCAAATACAGGAAGACAAGATTTGATATCTTCGATCCCTTCCGCTGCCAAATACAGGAAGATAAGATCTGATATCTTTGATCCCCTCCGCTATCAAATACAGGAAGGCAAGATCTGCTATCTTCGATCCCCTCCGCTGCCAAATACAGGAAGACAAGATCTGCTATCTTCGATCCCCTCTGCTGCCAAATATAGGAAGAGAAGATCTGCTATCTTCGATCCCCTCCGCTGCCAAATTCAGGAAGACAAGATCTGATATCTTTAATCCCTTTCACTGCCAAATTCAGGAAATCAAGATCTGATATCTTCGATCCTCTCTACTGCCAAATACAGGAAGACAATATCTGCTATCTTTGATCCCTTCCGCTGCCAAAAATAGGAAGACAAGATCTGATATCCTCGATCCCCTCCACTGCAAAATACAGGAAGACAAGATTTGATTGATATCTTCGATCCCCTCCGCTGCCAGATACAGGAAGACAAAATCTGCTATCAAAATCCCCTCTGCTGCAAAATACAGGAATGCAAGATCTGCTATCTTCGATCCCCTCCGCTGCCAAATACAGGAAGACAAGATCTGCTATCTTCGATCCCCTCCGCTGCCAAATACAGGAAGACAAGATCTGATATCTTCAATCCCTTTCACTGCCAAATTCAGGAAGTCAAGATCTGATATCTTCGATCCTCTCTGCTGCCAAATACAGGAAGACAAGATCTGCTATCTTCGATCCCTTCCACTGCCAAATACAGGAAGACAAGATCTGCTATCTTCGATCCCCTCTACTGCCAAATACAAGAAGACAAGATTTGATATCTTCGATCCCCTCCGCTGCTAGATACAGGAAGACAAGATCTGCTATCTTTAATCTCCTCCGCTGCCAAATACAGGAAGACAAGATCTGCTATCTTCGATCCCCTCCGCTGCCAAATACAGGAAGACAAGATCTGATATCTTCAATCCCTTTCACTGCCAAATTCAGGAAGTCAAGATCTGATATCTTCGATCCTCTCTGCTGCCAAATACAGGAAGACAAGATCTGCTATCTTCGATCCCTTCCACTGCCAAATACAGGAAGACAAGATCTGCTATCTTCGATCCCCTCTACTGCCAAATACAAGAAGACAAGATTTGATATCCTCGATCCCCTCCGCTGCCAAATACAGGAAGACAAGATCTGCTATCTTTAATCTCCTCCGCTGCCAAATACAGGAAGACAAGATCTGCTATCTTCGATCCCATCCGCTGCCAAATACAGAAAAACATGATCTGCTAGCTTCGATCTCCTTCGCTGCCAAATACAGGAAGACAAGATCTGCTATCTTCGATCCCCTCCACTGCCAAATACAGGAAGACAAGATCTGATATCTTCGATCCCTTCCGCTGCCAAATACAGGAAGATAAGATCTGATATCTTCGATCCCCTCCGCTATCAAATACAGGAAGACAAGATCTGATATCTTCGATCCCCTTCGCTGCCAAATACAGGAAGACAAGATCTGCTATCTTGTATCCCCTCCGCTGCCAAATATAGGAAGACAAGATCTGATATCTTTGATCCTTTCCGCTGCCAATTACAGGAAAACAAGATCTGCTATCTTTGATCCCCTCCACTGCCAAATACAGGAAGACAAGATCTCATATCTTCGATCCCCTCCGCTGCCAAATACAGGAAGACAAGATATGCTATCTTCGATCCCCTCCACTGCCAAATACAAGAAGACAAGATCTGATATCTTCGATCCCCTCTACTGCCAAATAGAGGAAAACAAGATCTGCTATCTTCGATCCCCTCCGCTGCCTAATACAGGAAGACGAGATCTGCTATCTTCGATCTCCTCCACTGCCAAAGACATGAAGACAAGATCTGCTATCGTCGATCCCCTCCGCTGCCAAATACAGGAAGACAAGATCTGCTATCTTTGATCCCCTCCACTGCCAAATATAGGAAGACAAGATCTACTATCTTCGATCCCCTCCGCTGCCAAATACAGGAAGATAAGATCTTATATCCTCGATCCCCTCCGCTGCCAAATACAGGAAGACAAGATCTGCTATCTTTAATCTCCTCCGCTGCCAAATACAGGAAGACAAGATCTGCTATCTTCGATCCCATCCGCTGCCAAATACAGAAAAACATGATCTGCTAGCTTCGATCTCCTTCGCTGCCAAATACAGGAAGACAAGATCTGCTATCTTCGATCCCCTCCACTGCCAAATACAGGAAGACAAGATCTGATATCTTCGATCCCTTCCGCTGCCAAATACAGGAAGATAAGATCTGATATCTTCGATCCCCTCCGCTATCAAATACAGGAAGACAAGATCTGCTATCTTCGATCCCCTCCGCTGCCAAATATAGGAAGACAAGATCTGCTATCTTCGATCCCCTCCGCTGCCAAATACAGGAAAACAAGATCTGATATCTTTAATCCCTTTCACTGCCAAATTCAGGAAGTCAAGATCTGATATCTTCGATCCTCTCTACTGCCAAATACAGGAAGACAATATCTGCTATCTTAGATCCCTTCCGCTGCCAAAAACAGGAAGACAAGATTTGATATCTTCGATCCCCTCCACTGCCAAATACAGGAAGACAAGATTTGATTGATATCTTCGATCCCCTCCGCTGCCAGATACAGGAAGACAAAATCTGCTATCAAAATCCCCTCTGCTGCCAAATACAGGAATGCAAGATCTGCTATCTTCGATCCCCTCCGCTGCCAAATACAGGAAGACAAGATCTGCTATCTTCGATCCCCTCCGCTGCCAAATACAGGAAGACAAGATCTGATATCTTCGATCCCCTCCACTGCCAAATACAGGAAGACAAGATTTGATTGATATCTTCGATCCCCTCCGCTGCCAGATACAGGAAGACAAAATCTGCTATCAAAATCCCCTCTGCTGCCAAATACAGGAATGCAAGATCTGCTATCTTCGATCCCCTCCGCTGCCAAATACAGGAAGACAAGATCTGCTATCTTCGATCCCCTCCGCTGCCAAATACAGGAAGACAAGATCTGATATCTTCAATCCTTTTCACTGCCAAATTCAGGAAGTCAAGATCTGATATCTTCGATCCTCTCTGCTGCCAAATACAGGAAGACAAGATCTGCTATCTTCGATCCCTTCCACTGCCAAATACAGGAAGACAAGATCTGCTATCTTCGATCCCCTCTACTGCCAAATACAGGAAGACAAGATTTGATATCTTCGATCCCCTCTGCTGCCAGATACAGGAAGACAAGATCTGCTATCTTAATCCCCTCCGCTGCCAAATACAGGAAGACAAGATCTGCTATCTTCGATCTCCTCCGCTGCCAAATAAAGGAAGACAAGATCTGCTATCTTCGATCTCCTCTGCAGCCAAACACAGGAAGACAAGATCTGATATCTTCGATCCCCTCCGCTATCAAATACAGGAAGACAAGATCTGCTATCTTCGATCCCCTCTGCTACCAAATACAGGAAGACAAGATCTGCTATCTTCGATCTCCTCCGCTGCCAAATACAGGAAGACAAGATCTGCTATCTTCGATCCCCTCCGCTGCTAAATACAAGAAGACAAGATCCAATATCTTCGATCCCGTCCGCTACAGAAAGACAAGATCTACAATCTTCAATCTCCGTCGCTGTCAAATATAAAATGATAAGATCTGATATCTTCGATCTCCTCCGCTGCCAAATACAGGAAGACAAGATCTGCTATCTTCGATCCCCTCCACTGCCAAATACAAGAAGACAAGATCTGATATCTTCGATCCCGTCCGCTGGCAAATACAGAAGGACAAGATCTACAATCTTCGATCTCCATCGCTGTCAAATATAAAATGATAAGATCTGATATCTTCGATCTCCTCCGCTGCCAAATACAGGAAGACAAGATCTGCTATCTTCGATCCCCTTTGCTGCCAAATACAGGAAGACAAGATCTGCTATCATCGATCTCCTCCGCTGCCAAATAAAGGAATATAAGATCTGCTATCTTCGTTCTCCTCCGCTGCTAAATACAGGAATACAAGATCTGATATCTTCGATCCCCTCTGCTGCCAAATACAGGAAGACAAGATCTGCTATCTTGTATCCCCTCCGCTGCCAAATATAGGAAGACAAGATCTGATATCTTCGATCCTTTCCGCTGCCAATTACAGGAAAACAAGATCTGCTATCTTTGATCCCCTCCGCTGCCAAATACAGGAAGACAAGATCTGATATCTTCAATCCCCTCCGCTGCCAAATACAGGAAGACAAGTTATGCTATCTTCGATCCCCTCCGCTGCCAAATACAAGAAGACAAGATCTGATATCTTCGAACCCCTCTACTGCCAAATAGAGGAAAACAAGATCTGCTATCTTCGATCCCCTCCGCTGCCTAATACAGGAAGACGAGATCTGCTATCTTCGATCTCCTCCACTGCCAAAGACATGAAGACAAGATCTGCTATCGTCGATCCCCTCCGCTGCCAAATACAGGAAGACAAGATCTGCTATCTTCGATCCCCTCCACTGCCAAATATAGGAAGACAAGATCTGCTATCTTCGATCCCCTCCGCTGCCAAATACAGGAAGACAAGATCTTATATCCTCGATCCCCTCCGCTGCCAAATACAGGAAGACAAGATCTGCTATCTTCGATCTCCTCCGCTGCCAAATACAGGAAGACAAGATCTGCTATCTTCGATCCCTTCCGCTGCCAAATATAGGAAAACATGATCTGCTAGCTTCGATCTCCTTCACTGCCAAATACAGGAAGACAAGATCTGCTATCTTCGATCCCCTCCGCTGCCAAATACAGGAAGACAAGATCTGATAGCTTCGATCCCCTCCGCTATCAAATACAGGAAGACAAGATCTGCTATCTTCGATCCCCTCCGCTGCCAAATACAGGAAGACAAGATCTGCTATCTTCGATCCCCTCTGCTGCCAAATACAGGAAGACAAGATCTGCTATCTTCGATCCCCTCCGCTGCCAAATACAGGAAGACAAGATCTGATATCTTTAATCCCTTTCACTGCCAAATTCAGGAAGTCAAGATCTGATATCTTCGATCCTCTCTACTGCCAAATACAGGAAGACAATATCTGCTATCTTCAATCCCTTTTGCTGCCAAAAATAGGAAGACAAGATCTGCTATCTTCGATCCCCTCCACTGCCAAATACAGGAAGACAAGATTTGATTGATATCTTCGATCCCCTCCGCTGCCAGATACAGAAAGACAAGATCTGCTATCAAAATCCCCTCCGCTGCCAAATACAGGAAGACAAGATCTGCTATCTTCGATCTCCTCTGCTGCCAAATAAAGGAAGACAAGATCTTCTATCTTCGATCTCCTCTGTAGCCAAACACAGGAAGACAAGATCTGATATCTTCGATCCCTTCCGCTGTCAAATACAGGAAGACAAGATCTGCTATCTTCGATCCCATCTGCTGCCAAATACAGGAAGACAAGATCTGCTATCTCCGATCTCCTCCGCTGCCAAATACAGGAAGACAAGATCTGATATCTTCAATCCCTTTCGCTGCCAAATTCAGGAAGAGAAGATTTGATATCTTCGATCCCTCTGCTGCCAAATTCAGGAAGACAAGATCTGCTATCTTCAATCCCCCCACTGCCAAATACAAGAAGACAAGATCTGCTATCTTCGATCCCCTCCGCTGCCAAATACAGGAAAACATGATCTGCTAGCTTCGATCTCCTTCGCTGGCAAATACAGGAAGACAAGTTCTGCTATCTTCGATCCCCTACACTACCAAATACAGGAAGACAAGATCTGCTATCTTCGATCCCCTCCACTGCCAAATACAGGAAGACAAGATCTGATATCCTCAATCCTCTCTGCTGCCAAATACAGGAATACAAGATCTGCTATCTTCGATCTCCTCAGCTGCCAAATACAGGCAGACAAGATCTGCTATCTTCGATCCCCTCCGCTGCCAAATACAAGAAGACAAGATCTGATATCTTCGATCCCCTCCGCTGCCAAATACAGGAAGACAAGATCTGCTATCTTCGATCCCCTTTGCTACCAAATACAGGAAGACAAGATCTGCTATCTTTAATCCCTTTCACTGCCAAATTCAGGAAGTCAAGATCTGATATCTTCGATCCTCTCTACTGCCAAATACAGGAAGACAATATCTGTTATCTTCAATCCCTTTTGCTGCCAAAAATAGGAAGACAAGATCTGCTATCTTCGATCCCCTCCACTTCCAAATACAGGAAGACAAGATTTGATTGATATCTTCGATCCCCTCCGCTGCCAGATACAGAAAGACAAGATCTGCTATCAAAATCCCCTCTGCTGCCAAATACAGGAAGACAAGATCTGCTATCTTCGATCTCCTCCGCTGCCAAATAAAGGAAGACAAGATCTTCTATCTTCGATCTCCTCTGTAGCCAAACACAGGAAGACAAGATCTGATATCTTCGATCCCTTCTGCTGTCAAATACAGGAAGACAAGATCTGCTATCTTCGATCCCATCTGCTGCCAAATACAGGAAGACAAGATCTGCTATCTTCGATCTCCTCCGCTGCCAAATACAGGAAGACAAGATCTGATATCTTCAATCCCTTTCGCTGCCAAATTCAGGAAGAGAAGATTTGATATCTTCGATCCCTCTGCTGCCAAATACAGGAAGACAAGATCTGATATCTTCAATCCCCCCACTGCCAAATACAAGAAGACAAGATCTGCTATCTTCGATCCCCTCCGCTGCCAAATACAGGAAAACATGATCTGCTAGCTTCGATCTCCTTCGCTGGCAAATACAGGAAGACAAGTTCTGCTATCTTCGATCCCCTACACTACCAAATACAGGAAGACAAGATCTGCTATCTTCGATCCCCTCCACTGCCAAATACAGGAAGACAAGATCTGATATCCTCAATCCTCTCTGCTGCCAAATACAGGAAGACAAGATCTGCTATCTTCGATCTCCTCCGCTGCCAAATACAGGCAGACAAGATCTGCTATCTTCGATCCCCTCCGCTGCCAAATACAAGAAGACAAGATCTGATATCTTCGATCCCCTCCGCTGCCAAATACAGGAAGACAAGATCTGCTATCTTCGATCCCCTTTGCTACCAAATACAGGAAGACAAAATCTGCTATCTTTGATCTCCTCCACTGCCAAATATAGGAAGACAAGATCTGCTATCTTCGATCCCCTCCGCTGCCAAATAGAGGAAGACAAGATCTACTATCTTCGATCCCTTCCACTGCCGAATTCAGGAAGACAAGATCTGCTATCTTCGATCTCATCCGCTGCCAAATATAGGAAGACAAGATCTACTATCTTCGATCTCCTCCGCTACCAAATACAGGAAGACAAGATCTGCTATCTTCGATCCCCTCCGCTGCCAAATACAGGAAGACAAGATCTGATATCTTTGATCCCTTCCGCTGCCAAATACAGGAAGACAAGATCTGATATCTTCGATCCCCTCCGCTATCAAATACAGGAAGACAAGATCTGCTATCTTTGATCCCCTCTGCTGCCAAATACAGGAATGCAAGATCTGCTATCTTCGATCCCCTCCACTGCCAAATATAGGAAGACAAGATCTGCTATCTTCGATCCCCTCCGCTGCCAAATATAGGAAGACAAGATCTGATATCTTCAATCCCTTTCACTGCCAAATTTAGGAAGTCAAGATCTGATATCTTCGATCCTCTCTGCTACCAAATACAGGAAGACAAGATCTGCTATCTTCGATCCCTTCCGCTGCCAAATACAGGAAGACAAGATCTGCTATCTTCGATCCCCTCCACTGCCAAATACAGGAAGACAAGATTTGATATCTTCGATCCCCTCTGCTGCCAGATACAGGAAGACAAGATCTGCTATCTTAATCCCCTCCGCTGCCAAATACAGGAAGACAAGATCTGCTATCTTCGATCTCCTCCACTGCCAAATAAAGGAAGACAAGATCTGCTATCTTCGATCTCCTCTGCAGCCAAACACAGGAAGACAAGATCTGCTATCTTCGATCCCCTCTGCTGCCAAATACAGGAAGACAAGATCTGCTATCTTCGATCTCCTCCGCTGCCAAATACAGGAAGACAAGATCTGCTATCTTCGATCCCCTCCGCTGCCAAATACAAGAAGACAAGATCTGATATCTTCGATCCCGTCCGCTGCCAAATACAGAAAGACAAGATCTACAATCTTCAATCTCCATCGCTGTCAAATATAAAATGATAAGATCTGATATCTTCGATCTCCTCCGCTGCCAAATACAGGAAGACAAGATCTGCTATCTTCGATCTCCTTTGCTGCCAAATACAGGAAGACAAGATCTGCTATCTTCGATCTCCTCCGCTGCCAAATAAAGGAATACAAGATCTGCTATCTTCGTTCTCCTCCACTGCCAAATACAGGAAGACAAGATCTGATATCTTCGATCCCCTCCGCTGCCAAATATAGGAACACAAGATCTGCTATCTTGTATCCCCTCCGCTGCCAATTACAGGAAAATAAGATCTGCTATCTTTGATCCCTCCGCTGCCAAATACAGGAAGACAAGATCTAATATCTTCGATCCCCTCCGCTGCCAAATACAGGAAGACAAGATATGCTATCTTCGATCCCCTCCGATACCAAATACAAGAAGACAAGATCTGATATCTTCGATCCCCTCTACTGCCAAATTGAGGAAAACAAGATCTGCTATCTTCGATTCCCTCCACTGCCTAATACAGGAAGACGAGATCTGCTATCTTCGATCTCCTCCACTGCCAAAGACATGAAGACAAGATCTGCTATCGTCGATCCCCTCCGCTGCCAAATACAGGAAGACAAGATCTGCTATCTTCGATCTCCTCCGCTGCCAAATATAGGAAGACAAGATCTGCTAGCGTCGATCCCTTCCGCTGCCGAATTCAGGAAGACAAGATCTACTATCTTGTATCCCCTCCGCTGCCAAATATAGGAAGACAAGATCTGATATCTTCGATCCTTTTCGCTGCCAATTACAGGAAAACAAGATCTGCTATCTTTGATCCCCTCCGCTGCCAAATACAGGAAGACAAGATCTGATATCTTCGATCCCCTCCGCTGCCAAATACAGGAAGACAAGATATGCTATCTTCGATCCCCTCCGCTGCCAAATACAAGAAGACAAGATCTGATATCTTCGATCCCCTCTACTGCCAAATTGTGGAAAACAAGATCTGCTATCTTCGATCCCCTCCGCTGCCTAATACAGGAAGACGAGATCTGCTATCTTCGATCTCCTCCACTGCCAAAGACATGAAGACAAGATCTGCTATCGTCGATCCCCTCCGCTGCCAAATACAGGAAGACAAGATCTGCTATCTTCGATCCCTTCCGCTGCCAATTACAGGAAAATAAGATCTGCTATCTTTGATCCCTCCGCTGCCAAATACAGGAAGACAAGATCTAATATCTTCGATCCCCTCCGCTGCCAAATACAGGAAGACAAGATATGCTATCTTCGATCCCCTCCGATACCAAATACAAGAAGACAAGATCTGATATCTTCGATCCCCTCTACTGCCAAATTGAGGAAAACAAGATCTGCTATCTTCGATTCCCTCCACTGCCTAATACAGGAAGACGAGATCTGCTATCTTCGATCTCCTCCACTGCCAAAGACATGAAGACAAGATCTGCTATCGTCGATCCCCTCCGCTGCCAAATAAAGGAATACAAGATCTGCTATCTTCGTTCTCCTCCGCTGCTAAATACAGGAAGACAAGATCTGATATCTTCGATCCCCTCCGCTGCCAAATACAGGAAGACAAGATCTGCTATCTTGTATCCCCTCCGCTGCCAAATATAGGAAGACAAGATCTGATATCTTCGATCCTTTTCGCTGCCAATTACAGGAAAACAAGATCTGCTATCTTTGATCCCCTCCGCTGCCAAATACAGGAAGACAAGATCTGATATCTTCGATCCCCTCCGCTGCCAAATACAGGAAGACAAGATATGCTATCTTCGATCCCCTCCGCTGCCAAATACAAGAAGACAAGATCTGATATCTTCGAACCCCTCTACTGCCAAATTGTGGAAAACAAGATCTGCTATCTTCGATCCCCTCCGCTGCCTAATACAGGAAGACGAGATCTGCTATCTTCGATCTCCTCCACTGCCAAAGACATGAAGACAAGATCTACTATCGTCGATCCCCTCCGCTGCCAAATACAGGAAGACAAGATCTGCTATCTTCGATCCCCTCCACTGCCAAATATAGGAAGACAAGATCTGCTATCTTCGATCCCCTCCGCTGCCAAATACAGGAAGACAAGATCTTATATCCTCGATCCCCTCTGCTGCCAAATACAGGAAGACAAGATCTGTTATCTTCGATCCCCTCCGCTGCCAAATACAGGAAGACAAGATCTGCTATCTTCGATCCCATTCGCTGCCAAATATAGGAAAACATTATCTGCTAGCTTCGATCTCCTTCGCTGCCAAATACAGGAAGACAAGATCTGCTATCTTCGATCCCCTCCACTGCCAAATACAGGAAGACAAGATCTGCTATCTTCGATCCCCTCCGCTGCCAAATACAGGAAGACAAGATCTGATATCCTCGATCCCCTCTGCTGCCAAATACAGAAAGACAAGATCTTCTATCTTCGATCTCCTCCGTTGCCAAATATAGGAAGACAAGATCTGCTATCTTCGATCCCCTCCGCTGCCAAATACAAGAAGACAAGATCTGATATCTTAGATCCCCTCCGCTGCCAAATACAGGAAGACAAGATCTGCTATCTTCGATCCCCTTTGCTGCCAAATACAGGAAGACAAGATCTGCTATCTTCGATCCCCTTCCACTGCCAAATACAGGAAGACAAGATTTGATATCTTCGATCCCCTCCGCTGCCAGATACAGGAAGACAAGATCTGCTATCTTAATCCCCTCCGCTGCCAAATACAGGAAGACAAGATCTGCTATCTTCGATCTCCTCCGCTGCCAAATAAAGGAAGACAAGATCTGCTATCTTCGATCTCCTCTGCAGCCAAACACAGGAAGACAAGATCTGATATCTTCGATCCCCTCTGCTATCAAATACAGGAAGACAAGATCTGCTATCCTCGATCCCCTCTGCTGCCAAATACAGGAAGATAAGATCTGCTATCTTCGATCTCCTCCGCTGCCAAATACAGGAAGACAAGATCTGCTATCTTCGATCCCCTCCGCTGCCAAATACAAGAAGACAAGATCCGATATCTTCGATCCCGTCCGCTACAGAAAGACAAGATCTACAATCTTCGATCTCCATCGCTGTCAAATATAAAATGATAAGATCTGATATCTTCGATCTCCTCCGCTGCCAAATACAGGAAGACAAGATCTGCTATCTTCGATCCCCTCCGCTGCCAAATACAAGAAGACAAGATCTGATATCTTCGATCCCGTCCGCTGGCAAATACAGAAAGACAAGATCTACAATCTTCGATCTCCATCGCTGTCAAATATAAAATGATAAGATCTGATATCTTCGATCTCTTCCGCTGCCAAATATAGGAAGACAAGATCTGCTAGCTTCGATCCCCTTTGCTGCCAAATACAGGAAGACAAGATCTGCTATCTTCGATATCCTCCGCTGCCAATTAAAGGAATACAAGATCTGCTATCTTCGTTCTCCTCCGCTGCTAAATACAGGAAGACAAGATCTGATATCTTCGATCCCCTCCGCTGCCAAATACAGGAAGACAAGATCTGCTATCTTGTATCCCCTCCGCTGCCAAATATAGGAAGACAAGATCTGATATCTTCGATCCTTTCCGCTGCCAATTACAGGAAAACAAGATCTGCTATCTTTGATCCCCTCCGCTGCCAAATACAGGAAGACAAGATCTGATATCTTCGATCCCCTCCGCTGCCAAATACAGGAAGACAAGATATACTATCTTCGATCCCCTCTGCTGCCAAATACAAGAAGACAAGATCTGATATCTTCGATCCCCTCTACTGCCAAATAGAGGAAAACAAGATCTGCTATCTTCGATCCCCTCCGCTGCCTAATACAGGAAGACGAGATCTGCTATCTTCGATCTCCTCCACTGCCAAAGACATGAAAACAAGATCTGCTATCGTCGATCCCCTTCGCTGCCAAATACAGGAAGACAAGATCTGCTATCTTCGATCCCCTCCACTGCCAAATACAGGAAGACAAGATCTACTATCTTCGATCCCCTCCGCTGCCAAATACAGGAAGACAAGATCTGATATCCTCGATCCCCTCTGCTGCCAAATACAGAAAGACAAGATCTGCTATCTTCGATCTCCTCCGTTGCCAAATACAGGAAGACAAGATTTGCTATCTTCGATCCCCTCCGCTGCCAAATACAAGAAGACAAGATCTGATATCTTAGATCCCCTCCGCTGCCAAATACAGGAAGACAAGATCTGCTATCTTCGATCCCCTTTGCTGCCAAATACAGGAAGACAAGATCTGCTATCTTTGATCTCCTCCGCTGCCAAATATAGGAAGACAAGATCTGCTATCTTCGATCTCCTTCGTTGCCAAATATAGGAAGACAAGATCTGCTATCTTCGATCCCCTCCGCTCCAAATACAGGAAGACAAGATCTGCTATCTTCGATCCCCTTCGCTGCTAAATACAGGAAAACATTATCTGCTATCTTCGATCTCCTTTGTTGCCAAATATAGGCAGACGAGATCTGCTATCTTCGATCCCCTCCGCTCCAAATACAGGAAGACAAGATCTGCTATCTTCGATCCCCTCCGCTCCAAATACAGGAAGACAAGATCTGTTATCTTCGATCCCCTCCGCTCCAAATACAGGAAGACAAGATCTGCTATCTTCGATCCCCTTCACTGCCAAATACAGGAAGACAAGATCTGCTATCCTCGATCTCCTCTGCTGCCAAATAGATGAAGATAAGATCTACTACCTTCGTTCCCCTCCGCTGCCAAATACAAGAAGACAAGATCTGCTATCTTCGATCCCCTCTGCTGCCAAATACAGGAAGACAAGATCTGATATCTTCGATCCCCTTCGCTGCCAAATACAGGAAGACAAGGTTTGATATCTTCGATCCCCGACGCTACCAGATACAGGAAGACAAGATTTGATATCTTCGATCCCCTCCACTGCCAGAAACAGGAACACAAGATCTGCTATCTTCGATCCCCTCCGCTGCCAAATATAGGAAGACAAGATCTGATATCTTCCATATCTTTCACTGCCGAATTCAGGAAGACAAGATCTGCTATCTTTGATCCCCTCCGCTGCGAAATACAAGAAGACAAGATCTGATATCCTCCATCCCCTCTGCTACGAAATACAGGAAGGCAAGGTCTGATATCCTCGATCCCTTCTGCTGCCAAATACAGGAAACCAATATCTACTATTTTCGATCCCCTCCCCTGCCAAATACAAGAATACCAGATTTGCTATCTTCGTTCCCCTCCGCTGCCAAATACAGGAAGACAAGATCTGCTATCTTCGATCTCCTCCGCTGCCAGATACAGGAAGACATGATCTGCTATCTTCGATCCCCTCCGCTACCAAATACAGGAAGACCAGATCTGATATCTTCCATATCTTTCACTGCCAAATTCAGGAAGACAAGATCTGCTATCTTTGATCCCCTCCGCTGCGAAATACAGGAAGACAAGATCTGATATCCTCTATCCCCTCTGCTGTAAAATACAGGAAGGCAAGATCTGATATCCTCGATCCCCTCCGCTGCCAAATACAGGAAGCCAATATCTGCTATTTTCGATCCCCTCTCCTGCCAAATACAAGAAGACCAGATTTGCTATCTTCGTTCCCCTCCGCTGCCAAATACAGGAAGACAAGATCCGCTATCCTCGATCTCCTCCGCTGCCAAAAACAGGAAGACAAGATAACATCTACTATCTTCGATCCCTTCTGCTGCAGAATACAGGAAGACAAGATATGCTATCTTCAATCCCCCCACAACAGAATACAGGAAGACAAGATCTGCTATCTTCGATCCCCTCCGCTGCCAAATACAGGAAAACATGATCTGCTATCTTCGATCTCCTTCGTTGCCAAATACAGGAAGACAAGATCTGCTATCTTCGATCCCCTCCGCTCCAATACAGGAAGACAAGATCTGCTATCTTCGATCCCCTCCGCTGCCAAATACAGGAAACCATGATCTGTTATCTTCGATCTCCTTCGTTGCCAAATATAGGCAAATGAGATCTGCTATCTTCGATCCCCTCCGCTCCAAATACAGGAAGACAAGATCTGCAATCTTCGATCCCCTCCGCTCCAAATACAGGAAGACAAGATCTGCTATCTTCGATCCCCTCCGCTCCAAATGCAGGAAGACAAGATCTGCTATCTTCGATCCCCTCCGCTGCCAAATACAGGAAGACAAGATCTGCTATCCTCGATCTCATCCGCTGCCAAATAGATGAAGATAAGATCTACTACCTTCGTTCCCCTCCGCTGCCAAATACAGGAAGACAAGATCTGATATCTTCGATCCCCTCCGCTGCCAAATACAGGAAGACAAGATCTACTATCTTCGGTCCCCTCTGCTGCCAATTACAGGAAGACAAGATCTGCTATCTTCGGTCCCCTTCGCTGCCAAATATAGGAAGACAAGATCAGCTATCCTCGATCTCTTCGCTGCCAAATACATGAAGATAAGATCTACTATCTTCGATCCCCTCTGCTGCAAAATACAGGAAGACAAGATATGCTATATTCAATCCCCCACTACCAAATACAGGAAGACAAGATCTGCTATCTTTGATCCCCTCCGCTGCCAAATACAGGAAAACATGATCTGCTATCTTCGATCTCCTTCGTTGCCAAATATAGGAAGACAAGATCTACTATCTTTAATCCCCTCCGCTCCAAATACAAGAAGACAAGATCTACAATCTTCGATCCCCTCCGCTCCAAATACAGGAAGACAAGATCTGCTATCTTCGATCCCCTCCGCTGCCAAATACAGAAAGACAAGATCTGATATCTTCAATCCCTTTCGTTGCCAAATTCTGGAAGACAAGATCTGATATCTTCAATCCCCTCTGCTGCCAAATACAGGAAGACAAGATCTGCTATCTTCGATCTCCTCCGCTGCCAAATACAGGAAGACAAGATATGTTATCTTCGATAACCTCTGCTGCCAAATACAGGAAGACAAGATCTGCTATCTTCGGTCGCCTCCACTGCCAAATACAGGAAAATAAGATCTGCTATCTTCGATCCCCTCCGCTGCCAAATACAGGAAGACAAGATATGCTATCTTCGATCCCCTCCGCTGCCAAATACAGGAAGACAAGATCTGATATCTTCGATCTCCTCCGCTGCCAAATACATGAAGACAAGATCTGATATCTTAGATCCCCTCCGCTGCCAAATACAGGAAGACAAGATCTGCTATCTTCGATCCCCTTTGCTGCCAAATACAGGAAGACAAGATCTGCTATCTTTGATCTCCTCCGCTGCCAAATATAGGAAGACAAGATCTGCTATCTTCGATCTCCTTCGTTGCCAAATATAGGAAGACAAGATCTGCTATCTTCGATCCCCTCCGCTCCAAATACAGGAAGACAAGATCTGCTATCTTCGATCCCCTTCGCTGCTAAATACAGGAAAACATTATCTGCTATCTTCGATCTCCTTTGTTGCCAAATATAGGCAGACGAGATCTGCTATCTTCGATCCCCTCCGCTCCAAATACAGGAAGACAAGATCTGCTATCTTCGATCCCCTCCGCTCCAAATACAGGAAGACAAGATCTGTTATCTTCGATCCCCTCCGCTCCAAATACAGGAAGACAAGATCTGCTATCTTCGATCCCCTTCACTGCCAAATACAGGAAGACAAGATCTGCTATCCTCGATCTCCTCTGCTGCCAAATAGATGAAGATAAGATCTACTACCTTCGTTCCCCTCCGCTGCCAAATACAAGAAGACAAGATCTGCTATCTTCGATCCCCTCTGCTGCCAAATACAGGAAGACAAGATCTGATATCTTCGATCCCCTTCGCTGCCAAATACAGGAAGACAAGGTTTGATATCTTCGATCCCCGACGCTACCAGATACAGGAAGACAAGATTTGATATCTTCGATCCCCTCCACTGCCAGAAACAGGAACACAAGATCTGCTATCTTCGATCCCCTCCGCTGCCAAATATAGGAAGACAAGATCTGATATCTTCCATATCTTTCACTGCCGAATTCAGGAAGACAAGATCTGCTATCTTTGATCCCCTCCGCTGCGAAATACAAGAAGACAAGATCTGATATCCTCCATCCCCTCTGCTGCGAAATACAGGAAGGCAAGGTCTGATATCCTCGATCCCTTCTGCTGCCAAATACAGGAAACCAATATCTACTATTTTCGATCCCCTCCCCTGCCAAATACAAGAATACCAGATTTGCTATCTTCGTTCCCCTCCGCTGCCAAATACAGGAAGACAAGATCTGCTATCTTCGATCTCCTCCGCTGCCAGATACAGGAAGACATGATCTGCTATCTTCGATCCCCTCCGCTACCAAATACAGGAAGACCAGATCTGATATCTTCCATATCTTTCACTGCCAAATTCAGGAAGACAAGATCTGCTATCTTTGATCCCCTCCGCTGCGAAATACAGGAAGACAAGATCTGATATCCTCTATCCCCTCTGCTGTAAAATACAGGAAGGCAAGATCTGATATCCTCGATCCCCTCCGCTGCCAAATACAGGAAGCCAATATCTGCTATTTTCGATCCCCTCTCCTGCCAAATACAAGAAGACCAGATTTGCTATCTTCGTTCCCCTCCGCTGCCAAATACAGGAAGACAAGATCCGCTATCCTCGATCTCCTCCGCTGCCAAAAACAGGAAGACAAGATAACATCTACTATCTTCGATCCCTTCTGCTGCAGAATACAGGAAGACAAGATATGCTATCTTCAATCCCCCCACAACAGAATACAGGAAGACAAGATCTGCTATCTTCGATCCCCTCCGCTGCCAAATACAGGAAAACATGATCTGCTATCTTCGATCTCCTTCGTTGCCAAATACAGGAAGACAAGATCTGCTATCTTCGATCCCCTCCGCTCCAATACAGGAAGACAAGATCTGCTATCTTCGATCCCCTCCGCTGCCAAATACAGGAAACCATGATCTGCTATCTTCGATCTCCTTCGTTGCCAAATATAGGCAAATGAGATCTGCTATCTTCGATCCCCTCCGCTCCAAATACAGGAAGACAAGATCTGCAATCTTCGATCCCCTCCGCTCCAAATACAGGAAGACAAGATCTGCTATCTTCGATCCCCTCCGCTCCAAATGCAGGAAGACAAGATCTGCTATCTTCGATCCCCTCCGCTGCCAAATACAGGAAGACAAGATCTGCTATCCTCGATCTCATCCGCTGCCAAATAGATGAAGATAAGATCTACTACCTTCGTTCCCCTCCGCTGCCAAATACAGGAAGACAAGATCTGATATCTTCGATCCCCTCCGCTGCCAAATACAGGAAGACAAGATCTACTATCTTCGGTCCCCTCTGCTGCCAATTACAGGAAGACAAGATCTGCTATCTTCGGTCCCCTTCGCTGCCAAATATAGGAAGACAAGATCAGCTATCCTCGATCTCTTCGCTGCCAAATACATGAAGATAAGATCTACTATCTTCGATCCCCTCTGCTGCAAAATACAGGAAGACAAGATATGCTATATTCAATCCCCCACTACCAAATACAGGAAGACAAGATCTGCTATCTTTGATCCCCTCCGCTGCCAAATACAGGAAAACATGATCTGCTATCTTCGATCTCCTTCGTTGCCAAATATAGGAAGACAAGATCTACTATCTTTAATCCCCTCCGCTCCAAATACAAGAAGACAAGATCTACAATCTTCGATCCCCTCCGCTCCAAATACAGGAAGACAAGATCTGCTATCTTCGATCCCCTCCGCTGCCAAATACAGAAAGACAAGATCTGATATCTTCAATCCCTTTCGTTGCCAAATTCTGGAAGACAAGATCTGATATCTTCAATCCCCTCTGCTGCCAAATACAGGAAGACAAGATCTGCTATCTTCGATCTCCTCCGCTGCCAAATACAGGAAGACAAGATATGTTATCTTCGATAACCTCTGCTGCCAAATACAGGAAGACAAGATCTGCTATCTTCGGTCGCCTCCACTGCCAAATACAGGAAAATAAGATCTGCTATCTTCGATCCCCTCCGCTGCCAAATACAGGAAGACAAGATATGCTATCTTCGATCCCCTCCGCTGCCAAATACAGGAAGACAAGATCTGATATCTTCGATCTCCTCCGCTGCCAAATACATGAAGACAAGATCTGCTATCTTCGATCCCCTCTGCTGCCAAATACAGGAAGACAAGATCTGCTATCTTCGATCCCCTTCGCTGCCAAATACAGGAAGACAAGATCTGATATCTTCAATCCCTTTCGCTGCCAAAATCAAGAAGACAAGATCTGATATCTTCGATCCCCTCTGCTGCCAAATACAGGAAGACAAGATCTGCTATCTTCGATCTCCTCCGCTGCCAAATATAGGAAGACAAGATCTGCTATCTTCGATCCCCTCCGTTGCCAAATACAGGAAGACAAGATCTGCTATCTTCGATCCCCTCCGCTGCCAAATACAGGACGACAAGATCTGATATCTTCGATCCCCTCAGCTGCCAAATACAGGAAAACATGATCTGCTATCTTCGATCTCCTTCGTTGCCAAATATAGGAAGACAAGATCTGCTATCTTCAATCCCCTCCGCTCCAAATACAGGAAGACAAGATCTACTATCTTCGATCCCCTCCGCTGCCAAATACAGGAAGACAAGATCTGATATCCTCGATCCCCTCTGCTGCCAAATACAGAAAGACAAGATCTGCTATCTTCGATCTCCTCCGTTGCCAAATACAGGAAGACAAGATTTGCTATCTTCGATCCCCTCCGCTGCCAAATACAAGAAGACAAGATCTGATATCTTAGATCCCCTCCGCTGCCAAATACAGGAAGACAAGATCTGCTATCTTCGATCCCCTTTGCTGCAAAATACAGGAAGACAAGATCTGCTATCTTTGATCTCCTCCGCTGCCAAATATAGGAAGACAAGATCTGCTATCTTCGATCTCCTTCGTTGCCAAATATAGGAAGACAAGATCTGCTATCTTCGATCCCCTCCGCTCCAAATACAGGAAGACAAGATCTGCTATCTTCGATCCCCTTCGCTGCCAAATACAGGAAAACATTATCTGCTATCTTCGATCTCCTTCGTTGCCAAATATAGGCAGACGAGATCTGCTATCTTCGATCCCCTCCGCTCCAAATACAGGAAGACAAGATCTGCTATCTTCGATCCCCTCCGCTCCAAATACAGGAAGACAAGATCTGTTATCTTCGATCCCCTCCGCTCCAAATACAGGAAGACAAGATCTGCTATCTTCGATCCCCTTCACTGCCAAATACAGGAAGACAAGATCTGCTATCCTCGATCTACTCTGCTGCCAAATAGATGAAAATAAGATCTACTACCTTCGTTCCCCTCCGCTGCCAAATACAAGAAGACAAGATCTGCTATCTTCGATCCCCTCTGCTGCCAAATACAGGAAGACAAGATCTGATATCTTCGATCCCCTTCGCTGCCAAATACAGGAAGACAAGGTTTGATATCTTCGATCCCCGACGCTACCAGATACAGGAAGACAAGATTTGATATCTTCGATCCCCTCCACTGCCAGAAACAGGAACACAAGATCTGCTATCTTCGATCCCCTCCGCTGCCAAATATAGGAAGACAAGATCTGATATCTTCCATATCTTTCACTGCCGAATTCAGGAAGACAAGATCTGCTATCTTTGATCCCCTCCGCTGCGAAATACAAGAAGACAAGATCTGATATCCTCCATCCCCTCTGCTGCGAAATACAGGAAGACAAGGTCTGATATCCTCGATCCCTTCTGCTGCCAAATACAGGAAACCAATATCTACTATTTTCGATCCCCTCCCCTGCCAAATACAAGAATACCAGATTTGCTATCTTCGTTCCCCTCCGCTGCCAAATACAGGAAGACAAGATCTGCTATCTTCGATCTCCTCCGCTGCCAGATACAGGAAGACAAGATCTGCTATCTTCGATCCCCTCCGCTACCAAATACAGGAAGACCAGATCTGATATCTTCCATAGCTTTCACTGCCAAATTCAGGAAGACAAGATCTGCTATCTTTGATCCCCTCCGCTGCGAAATACAGGAAGACAAGATCTGATATCCTCTATCCCCTCTGCTGTAAAATACAGGAAGGCAAGATCTGATATCCTCGATCCCCTCCCCTGCCAAATACAGGAAGCCAATATCTGCTATTTTCGATCCCCTCTCCTGCCAAATACAAGAAGACCAGATTTGCTATCTTCGTTCCCCTCCGCTGCCAAATACAGGAAGACAAGATCCGCTATCCTCGATCTCCTCCGCTGCCAAAAATAGGAAGACAAGATAACATCTACTATCTTCGATCCCTTCTGCTGCAGAATACAGGAAGACAAGATATGCTATCTTCAATCCCCCCACAACAGAATACAGGAAGACAAGATCTGCTATCTTCGATCCCCTCCGCTGCCAAATACAGGAAAACATGATCTGCTATCTTCGATCTCCTTCGTTGCCAAATACAGGAAGACAAGATCTGCTATCTTCGATCCCCTCCGCTCCAATACAGGAAGACAAGATCTGCTATCTTCGATCCCCTCCGCTGCCAAATACAGGAAAACATGATCTGCTATCTTCGATCTCCTTCGTTGCCAAATAAAGGCAAACGAGATCTGCTATCTTCGATCCCCTCCGCTCCAAATACAGGAAGACAAGATCTGCTATCTTCGATCCCCTCCGCTCCAAATACAGGAAGACAAGATCTGCTATCTTCGATCCCCTCCGCTGCCAAATACAGGAAGACAAGATCTGCTATCCTCGATCTCCTCCGCTGCCAAATAGATGAAGATAAGATCTACTACCTTCGTTCCCCTCCGCTGCCAAATACAGGAAGACAAGATCTGATATCTTCGATCCCCTCCGCTGCCAAATACAGGAAGACAAGATCTACTATCTTCGGTCCCCTCTGCTGCCAATTACAGGAAGACAAGATCTGCTATCTTCGGTCCCCTTCGCTACCAAATATAGGAACACAAGATCAGCTATCCTCGATCTCTTCACTGCCAAATACATGAAGATAAGATCTACTATCTTCGATCCCCTCTGCTGCAAAATACAGGAAGACAAGATATGCTATATTCAATCCCCCCACTACAAAATACAGGAAGACAAGATCTGCTATCTTTGATCCCCTCCGCTGCCAAATACAGGAAAACATGATCTGCTATCTTCGATCTCCTTCGTTGCCAAATATAGGAAGACAAGATCTACTATCTTTAATCCCCTCCGCTCCAAATACAGGAAGACAAGATCTACAATCTTCGATCCCCTCCGCTCCAAATACAGGAAGACAAGATCTGCTATCTTCGATCCCCTCTGCTGCCAAATACAGGAAGACAAGATCTGATATCTTCAATCCCTTTCGTTGCCAAATTCTGGAAGACAAGATCTGATATCTTCAATCCCCTCTGCTGCCAAATACAGGAAGACAAGATCTGCTATCTTCGATCTCCTCCGCTGCCAAATACAGGAAGACAAGATATGTTATCTTTGATAACCTCTGCTGCCAAATACAGGAAGACAAGATCTGCTATCTTCGGTCGCCTCCACTGCCAAATACAGGAAAATAAGATCTGCTATCTTCGATCCCCTCCGCTGCCAAATACAGGAAGACAAGATATGCTATCTTCGATCCCCTCCGCTGCCAAATACAGGAAGACAAGATCTGATATCTTAGATCTCCTCCGCTGCCAAATACATGAAGACAAGATCTGCTATCTTCGATCCCCTCCGCTGCCAAATACAGGAAGACAAGATCTGCTATCTTCGATCCCCTTCGCTGCCAAATACAGGAAGACAAGATCTGATATCTTCAATCCCCTCTGCTAACAAATACAGGAAGACAAGATCTGCTATCTTCGATCTCCTCCGCTGCCAAATACAGGAAGACAAGATCTGCTATCTTCGATCCCCTCCGTTGCCAAATACAGGAAGACAAGATCTGCTATCTTCGATCCCCTCCGCTGCCAAATACAGGACGACAAGATCTGATATCTTTGATCCCCTCAGCTGCCAAATACAGGAAAACATGATCTGCTATCTTCGATCTCCTTCGTTGCCAAATATAGGAAGACAAGATCTGCTATCTTCAATCCCCTCCGCTCCAAATACAGGAAGACAAGATCTACTATCTTCGATCCCCTCCGCTCCAAATACAGGAAGACAAGATCTGCTATTTTCGATCCCCTCTACTGCCAAATACAGGAAGACAAGATCTGCTAGAAGACAGATTTGATATCTTCAATCCCTTTCGCTGCCAAATTCAGGAAGATAAGATCTGATATCGTCAATCCCCTCTGCTGCCAAATACAGGAAGACAAGATCTGCTATCTTCGATCTCCTCTGCTGCCAAATACAGGAAGACAAGATCTGCTATCTTCGATCCCTTCCGCTGCCAAATACAGCAAGACAAGATCTGATATCTTTGATCCCCTCTGCTGCCAAATTCAGGAGGACAAGATCTGCTATCTTCGATCCCCCCGCTGCCAAATACAGGAAACCAGGATCTGCTATTTTCGATCCCCTCCCCTGCCAAATACAAGAGGACAAGATTTGCTATCTTCGTTCCCCTCCGCTGCCAAATATAGGAAGACAAGATCTACTATCTTCGATCCCTCCGCTGCCAAATGCAAGAAGACAAGATCTGCTATCTTCGATCCCCTTCGCTGCCAAATACAGTAAGACAAGATCTGCTATCCTCGATCTCCTCCGCTGCAAAATACATGAAGATAATATCTACTATCTTCGATCCCCTCTGCTGCCAAATACAGGAAGACAAGATATTCTATCTTCAATCCCCCCACTACCAAATACAGGAAGACAAGATCTGCTATCTTCGATCCCCTCCACTGCCAAATACGGGAAAACATTATTTGCTATCTTCGATCTCCTTCGTTGCCAAATATAGGAAGACAAGATCTGCTATCTTCGATCCCTTCCGCTCTAAATACAAGATCTGATATCTTCGATCCCTCCCGCTGCCAAATACAGGAAAACAAGATCTGCTATCTTCGATCCCCTCCGTTTTCAAATACAGGAAGACAAGATCTGATATCTTCGATCCCTTCCGCTGCCAAATACAGGAAGACAAGATTTGGTATCTTCGATCTCGTCCGCTACTAAATACAGGAAGACAAGATCTTCTATCTTCGATCCCCTCCGCTGCCAAATACATGAAGACAAGATCTGATATCTTTGATCCCTTCCGCTGCCAAATACAGGAAAACAAGATCTGCTATCTTCGATCCCCTCCGCTTCCAAATACAGGAAGACAAGATCTGATATCTTCGATCCCTTCCGCTGCCAAATACAGGAAGACAAGATTTGCTATCTTCGACCTCCTCCGCTGCTAAATACAGGAAGACAAGATCTGCTATTTTCGATCCCCTCCGCTGCCAAATATAGGAAGACAAGATCTGCTATCTTCGATCCCCTCCACTGCTAAATACAGGAAGACAAGATCTGATATCTTCGATCCCCTCCGCTGTCAAATACAGGAAGACAAGATCAGCTATCTTCGATCCCCCCCGCTGCCAAATACAGGAATTCAAGATCTACTATCTTCGATCCCCTCCGCTGCCAAATACAGGAAGACAAGATCTGATATATTCAATCCCTTTCGCTGCCAAATTCAGGAAGACAAGATCTGATATCTTCGATCCTCTCAGCTGCCAAATACAGGAAGACAAGATCTGCTATCTTCGATCCCTTTCGCTGCAAAATACAGGAAGACAAGATCTGATATCTTCGATCCCCTCTGCTATCAAATACAGGATGACAAGATCTGATATCTTCGATCCCCTCTGCTGCCAAATACAGGAATGCAAGATCTACTATCTTCGATCCCCTCCGCTGCCAAATACAGGAAGACAAGATCTGCTATCTTCGATCCCCTCCGCTGCCAAATACAGTAAGACAAGATTTGATATCTTCGATCCCCTTCGCTGCCAGATCCAGGAAGACAAGATCTGCTATCTTCGATCCCCTCTGCTGCCAAATACAGGAAGACAAGATCTGATATCAGACAATATCTGCTATCTTCGATCCCCTCCGCAGCCAAATACAGGAAGACAAGATCTGATATCTTCAATCCCTTTCGCTGCCAAATTTAGGAAGAGCAGATTTGATATCTTCGATCCCTCCGCTGCCAAATTCAGGAAGACAAGATCTGCTATCTTCAATCCCCCTACTACCAAATACAGGAAGACAAGATCTGCTATCTTCGATCCCATCCGCTGTCAAATACAGGAAAATATGATCTGCTAGCTTTGATCTCCTTCGCTGCCAAATACAGGAAGACAAGATCTGCTATCTTCGATCCCCTCCACTGCCAAATACAGGAAGACAAGATCTGCTATCTTCGATCCCCTCCGCTGCCAAATACAGGAAGACAAGATCTGATATCCTCGATCCCCTCTGCTGCCAAATACAGGAAGACAAGATCTGCTATCTTCGATCTCTTCCGCTGCCAAATACAGGAAGATAAGATCTGCTATCTTCGATCCCCTCCGCTGCCAAATACAGATAGACAAGATCTGCTATCTTCGATCCCCTTTGCTGCCAAATACAGGAAGACCAGATCTGCTATCTTCGATCTCCTCCGCTGCCAAATACAGGAAGACAAGATCTGCTATCTTCGATCCCCTCTGCTGCCAAATAGAGGAAGACAAGATCTACTATCTTCGATCCCTTCCGCTACCGAATTCAGGAAGACAAGATCTGCTATCTTCGATCTCATCCGCTGCCAAATACAGGAAGACAAGATCTGCTATCTTCGATCTCCTCCGCTCCCAAATACAGGAAGACAAGATCTGATATCTTCGATCCCTTCCGCTGCCAAATACAAGAAGACAAGATCTGCTATCTTCGATCCCCTCCGCTGTAAAATACAGGAAGACAAGATCTGATATCTTCGATCCCTTTCGCTGCCAAATACAGGAAAACAAGATGTGCTATCTTCGATCCCCTCCGCTTCCAAATACAGGAAGACAAGATCTGATATCTTCGATCCCTTCCGCTGCCAAATACAAGAAGACAAGGTTTGCTATCTTCGATCTCCTCCACTACTAAATACAGTAAGACAAGATCTGCTATCTTCGATCCCCACCGCAGCCAAATACAGGAAGACAAGATCTGATATCTTCGATCCCTTCCGCTGCCAAATACAGGAAAACAAGATCTGCTATCTTCGATCCCCTCCACTTCCAAATACAGGATGACAAGATCTGATATCTTCGATCCCTTCCGCTACCAAATACAGGAAGACAAGATTTGCTATCTTCGATCTCCTCTGCTGCTAAATACAGGAAGACAAGATCTGCTATTTTTGATCCCCTCCGCTGCCAAATACAGGAAGACAAGATCTGCTATCTTTAATCCCCTCCACTGCTAAATACAGGAAGACAAGATCTGATATCTTCGATCCCCTCCGCTGTCAAATACAGGAAGACAAGATCTGCTATCTTTGATCCCCCTGCTGCCAAATATAGGAATGCAAGATCTGCTATCTTCGATCCCCTCCACTGCCAAATACAGGAAGACAAGATCTGCTATCTTCGATCCCCTTCGCCGCAAAATACAAGAAGACAAGATCTGATATCTTCGATCCCCTCCGCTGCCAAATACAGGAAGACAAGATCTGCTATCTTCGATCCCCTTTGTTGCCAAATACAGGAAGACCAGATCTGCTATATTCGATCTCCTCCGCTGCCAAATACAGGAAGACAAGATCTGCTATCTTCGATCCCCTCCGCTGCCAAATACAGTAAGACAAGATTTGATATCTTCGATCCCCTTCGCTGCCAGATACAAGAAGACAAGATCTGCTATCTTCGATCCCCTCTGCTGCCAAATACAGGAAGACAAGATCTGATATCAGACAATATCTGCTATCTTCGATCCCCTCCGCAGCCAAATACAGGAAGACAAGATCTGATATCTTCAATCCCTTTCGCTGCCAAATTTAGGAGAGCAGATTTGATATCTTCGATCCCTCCGCTGCCAAATTCAGGAAGACAAGATCTGCTATCTTCAATCCCCCTACTACCAAATACAGGAAGACAAGATCTGCTATCTTCGATCTCCTCCGCTGCCAGATACAGGAAGACAAGATCTGCTATCTTCGATCCCCTCCGCTACCAAATACAGGAAGACCAGATCTGATATCTTCCATAGCTTTCACTGCCAAATTCAGGAAGACAAGATCTGCTATCTTTGATCCCCTCCGCTGCGAAATACAGGAAGACAAGATCTGATATCCTCTATCCCCTCTGCTGTAAAATACAGGAAGGCAAGATCTGATATCCTCGATCCCCTCCGCTGCCAAATACAGGAAGCCAATATCTGCTATTTTCGATCCCCTCTCCTGCCAAATACAAGAAGACCAGATTTGCTATCTTCGTTCCCCTCCGCTGCCAAATACAGGAAGACAAGATCCGCTATCCTCGATCTCCTCCGCTGCCAAAAATAGGAAGACAAGATAACATCTACTATCTTCGATCCCTTCTGCTGCAGAATACAGGAAGACAAGATATGCTATCTTCAATCCCCCCACAACAGAATACAGGAAGACAAGATCTGCTATCTTCGATCCCCTCCGCTGCCAAATACAGGAAAACATGATCTGCTATCTTCGATCTCCTTCGTTGCCAAATACAGGAAGACAAGATCTGCTATCTTCGATCCCCTCCGCTCCAATACAGGAAGACAAGATCTGCTATCTTCGATCCCCTCCGCTGCCAAATACAGGAAAACATGATCTGCTATCTTCGATCTCCTTCGTTGCCAAATAAAGGCAAACGAGATCTGCTATCTTCGATCCCCTCCGCTCCAAATACAGGAAGACAAGATCTGCTATCTTCGATCCCCTCCGCTCCAAATACAGGAAGACAAGATCTGCTATCTTCGATCCCCTCCGCTGCCAAATACAGGAAGACAAGATCTGCTATCCTCGATCTCCTCCGCTGCCAAATAGATGAAGATAAGATCTACTACCTTCGTTCCCCTCCGCTGCCAAATACAGGAAGATAAGATCTGATATCTTCGATCCCCTCCGCTGCCAAATACAGGAAGACAAGATCTACTATCTTCGGTCCCCTCTGCTGCCAATTACAGGAAGACAAGATCTGCTATCTTCGGTCCCCTTCGCTACCAAATATAGAAGACAAGATCAGCTATCCTCGATCTCTTCACTGCCAAATACATGAAGATAAGATCTACTATCTTCGATCCCCTCTGCTGCAAAATACAGGAAGACAAGATATGCTATATTCAATCCCCCCACTACAAAATACAGGAAGACAAGATCTGCTATCTTTGATCCCCTCCGCTGCCAAATACAGGAAAACATGATCTGCTATCTTCGATCTCCTTCGTTGCCAAATATAGGAAGACAAGATCTACTATCTTTAATCCCCTCCGCTCCAAATACAGGAAGACAAGATCTACAATCTTCGATCCCCTCCGCTCCAAATACAGGAAGACAAGATCTGCTATCTTCGATCCCCTCCGCTGCCAAATACAGGAAGACAAGATCTGATATCTTCAATCCCTTTCGTTGCCAAATTCTAGGAAGACAAGATCTGATATCTTCAATCCCCTCTGCTGCCAAATACAGGAAGACAAGATCTGCTATCTTCGATCTCCTCCGCTGCCAAATACAGGAAGACAAGATATGTTATCTTTGATAACCTCTGCTGCCAAATACAGGAAGACAAGATCTGCTATCTTCGGTCGCCTCCACTGCCAAATACAGGAAAATAAGATCTGCTATCTTCGATCCCCTCCGCTGCCAAATACAGGAAGACAAGATATGCTATCTTCGATCCCCTCCGCTGCCAAATACAGGAAGACAATATCTGATATCTTAGATCTCCTCCGCTGCCAAATACATGAAGACAAGATCTGCTATCTTCGATCCCCTCCGCTGCCAAATACAGGAAGACAAGATCTGCTATCTTCGATCCCCTTCGCTGCCAAATACAGGAAGACAAGATCTGATATCTTCAATCCCCTCTGCTAACAAATACAGGAAGACAAGATCTGCTATCTTCGATCTCCTCCGCTGCCAAATACAGGAAGACAAGATCTGCTATCTTCGATCCCCTCCGTTGCCAAATACAGGAAGACAAGATCTGCTATCTTCGATCCCCTCCGCTGCCAAATACAGGACGACAAGATCTGATATCTTTGATCCCCTCAGCTGCCAAATACAGGAAAACATGATCTGCTATCTTCGATCTCCTTCGTTGCCAAATATAGGAAGACAAGATCTGCTATCTTCAATCCCCTCCGCTCCAAATACAGGAAGACAAGATCTACTATCTTCGATCCCCTCCGCTCCAAATACAGGAAGACAAGATCTGCTATTTTCGATCCCCTCTACTGCCAAATACAGGAAGACAAGATCTGCTAGAAGACAAGATTTGATATCTTCAATCCCTTTCGCTGCCAAATTCAGGAAGATAAGATCTGATATCGTCAATCCCCTCTGCTGCCAAATACAGGAAGACAAGATCTGCTATCTTCGATCTCCTCCGCTGCCAAATACAGGAAGACAAGATCTGCTATCTTCGATCCCTTCCGCTGCCAAATACAGCAAGACAAGATCTGATATCTTTGATCCCCTCTGCTGCCAAATTCAGGAGGACAAGATCTGCTATCTTCGATCCCCCCGCTGCCAAATACAGGAAACCAGGATCTGCTATTTTCGATCCCCTCCCCTGCCAAATACAAGAGGACAAGATTTGCTATCTTCGTTCCCCTCCGCTGCCAAATATAGGAAGACAAGATCTACTATCTTCGATCCCTCCGCTGCCAAATACAAGAAGACAAGATCAGCTATCTTCGATCCCCTTCGCTGCCAAATACAGTAAGACAAGATCTGCTATCCTCGATCTCCTCCGCTGCAAAATAAATGAAGATAAGATCTACTATCTTCGATCCCCTCTGCTGCCAAATACAGGAAGACAAGATATTCTATCTTCAATCCCCCCACTACCAAATACAGGAAGACAAGATCTGCTATCTTCGATCCCCTCCACTGCCAAATACGGTAAAACATTATTTGCTATCTTCGATCTCCTTCGTTGCCAAATATAGGAAGACAAGATCTGCTATCTTCGATCCCTTCCGCTCTAAAAACAAGATCTGATATCTTCGATCCCTCCCGCTGCCAAATACAGGAAAACAAGATCTGCTATCTTCGATCCCCTCCGTTTTCAAATACAGGAAGACAAGATCTGATATCTTCGATCCCTTCCGCTGCCAAATACAGGAAGACAAGATTTGGTATCTTCGATCTCGTCCGCTACTAAATACAGGAAGACAAGATCTTCTATCTTCGATCCCCTCCGCTGCCAAATACATGAAGACAAGATCTGATATCTTTGATCCCTTCCGCTGCCAAATACAGGAAAACAAGATCTGCTATCTTCGATCCCCTCCGCTTCCAAATACAGGAAGACAAGATCTGATATCTTCGATCCCTTCCGCTGCCAAATACAGGAAGACAAGATTTGCTATCTTCGACCTCCTCCGCTGCTAAATACAGGAAGACAAGATCTGCTATTTTCGACCCCTCCGCTGCCAAATATAGGAAGACAAGATCTGCTATCTTCGATCCCCTCCACTGCTAAATACAGGAAGACAAGATCTGATATCTTCGATCCCCTCCGCTGTCAAATACAGGAAGACAAGATCAGCTATCTTCGATCCCCCCCGCTGCCAAATACAGGAATTCAAGATCTACTATCTTCGATCCCCTCCGCTGCCAAATACAGGAAGACAAGATCTGATATATTCAATCCCTTTCGCTGCCAAATTCAGGAAGACAAGATCTGATATCTTCGATCCCCTCTGCTATCAAATACAGGATGACAAGATCTGATATCTTCGATCCCCTCTGCTGCCAAATACAGGAATGCAAGATCTACTATCTTCGATCCCCTCCGCTGCCAAATACAGGAAGACAAGATCTGCTATCTTCGATCCCCTCCGCTGCCAAATACAGTAAGACAAGATTTGATATCTTCGGTCCCCTCCGCTGCCAGATACAGGAAGACAAGATTTGATATCTTCGATCCCCTCCGCTGCCAAATACAGTAAGACAAGATTTGATATCTTCGATCACCTTCGCTGCCAGATACAGGAAGACAAGATCTGCTATCTTCGATCCCCTCTGCTGCCAAATACAGGAAGACAAGATCTGATATCAGACAATATCTGCTATCTTCGATCCCCTCCGCAGCCAAATACAGGAAGACAAGATCTGATATCTTCAATCCCTTTCGCTGCCAAATTTAGGAAGAGCAGATTTGATATCTTCGATCCCTCCGCTGCCAAATTCAGGAAGACAAGATCTGCTATCTTCAATCCCCCTACTACCAAATACAGGAAGACAAGATCTGCTATCTTCGATCCCATCCGCTGTCAAATACAGGAAAATATGATCTGCTAGCTTTGATCTCCTTCGCTGCCAAATACAGGAAGACAAGATCTGCTATCTTCGATCCCCTCCACTGCCAAATACAGGAAGACAAGATCTGCTATCTTCGATCCCCTCCGCTGCCAAATACAGGAAGACAAGATCTGATATCCTCGATCCCCTCTGCTGCCAAATACAGGAAGACAAGATCTGCTATCTTCGATCTCTTCCGCTGCCAAATACAGGAAGATAAGATCTGCTATCTTCGATCCCCTCCGCTGCCAAATACAGAAAGACAAGATCTGCTATCTTCGATCCCCTTTGCTGCCAAATACAGGAAGACCAGATCTGCTATCTTCGATCTCCTCCGCTGCCAAATACAGGAAGACAAGATCTGCTATCTTCGATCCCCTCTGCTGCCAAATAGAGGAAGACAAGATCTACTATCTTCGATCCCTTCCGCTACCGAATTCAGGAAGACAAGATCTGCTATCTTCGATCTCATCCGCTGCCAAATACAGGAAGACAAGATCTGCTATCTTCGATCTCCTCCGCTCCCAAATACAGGAAGACAAGATCTGATATCTTCGATCCCTTCCGCTGCCAAATACAGGAAGACAAGATCTGCTATCTTCGATCCCCTCCGCTGTAAAATACGGGAAGACAAGATCTGATATCTTCGATCCCTTTCGCTGCCAAATACAGGAAAACAAGATGTGCTATCTTCGATCCCCTCCGCTTCCAAATACAGGAAGACAAGATCTGATATCTTCGATCCCTTCCGCTGCCAAATACAAGAAGACAAGGTTTGCTATCTTCGATCTCCTCCACTACTAAATACAGTAAGACAAGATCTGCTATCTTCGATCCCCACCGCAGCCAAATACAGGAAGACAAGATCTGATATCTTCGATCCCTTCCGCTGCCAAATACAGGAAAACAAGATCTGCTATCTTCGATCCCCTCCGCTTCCAAATACAGGATGACAAGATCTGATATCTTCGATCCCTTCCGCTACCAAATACAGGAAGACAAGATTTGCTATCTTCGATCTCCTCTGCTGCTAAATACAGGAAGACAAGATCTGCTATTTTTGATCCCCTCCGCTGCCAAATACAGGAAGACAAGATCTGCTATCTTTAATCCCCTCCACTGCTAAATACAGGAAGACAAGATCTGATATCTTCGATCCCCTCCGCTGTCAAATACAGGAAGACAAGATCTGCTATCTTTGATCCCCCTGCTGCCAAATATAGGAATGCAAGATCTGCTATCTTCGATCCCCTCCACTGCCAAATACAGGAAGACAAGATCTGCTATCTTCGATCCCCTTCGCCGCAAAATACAAGAAGACAAGATCTGATATCTTCGATCCCCTCCGCTGCCAAATACAGGAAGACAAGATCTGCTATCTTCGATCCCCTTTGTTGCCAAATACAGGAAGACCAGATCTGCTATATTCGATCTCCTCCGCTGCCAAATACAGGAAGACAAGATCTGATATCTTCGATCCCCTCTGCTGCCAAATAGAAGAAGACAAGATCTACTATCTTCGATCCCTTCCGCTGCCGAATTCAGGAAGACAAGATCTGCTATCTTCAATCTCATCCGCTGCCAAATACAGGAAGACAAGATCTGCTATTTTCGATCTCCTCCGCTCCCAAATACAGGAAGACAAGATCTGATATCTTCGATCCCTTCCGCTGCCAAATACAAGAAGACAAGATCTGCTATCTTCGATCCCCTCCACTGCCAAATATAGGAAGACAAGATCTACTATCTTCGATCCCCACCCCTGCCAAATATAGGAAGACAAGATCTTATATCCTCGATCCCCTCCGCTGCCAAATACAAGAAGACAAGATCTGCTATCTTCGATCTCCTCCGCTACCAAATACAGGAATACAAGATCGGATATCTTCAATCCCTTTCGCTGCCAAATTTAGGAAGAGCAGATTTGATATCTTCGATCCCTCCGCTGCCAAATTCAGGAAGACAAGATCTGCTATCTTCAATCCCCCCACTACCAAATACAGGAAGACAAGATCTGCTATCTTCGATCCCATCCGCTGCCAAATACAGGATCTACTATCTTCGATCCCCTCCACTGCCAAATACAGGAAGACAAGATCTACTATCTTCGATCCCCTCTGCTGCCAAATACAGGAAGACAAGAACTGATATCCTCGATCCCTTCTGCTGCCAAATACAGGAAGACAAGATCTGCTATCTTCGGTCTCCTCCGCTGCCAAATACAGGAAGACAAGATCTACTATCTTCGATCCCCTCCGCTGCCAAATACAAGAAGACAAGATCTGATATCTTCGATCCCCTCCGCTGCCAAATACAGGAAGACAAGATCTGCTATCTTCGATCCCCTTTCCTGCCAAATACAGGAAGACCAGATCTGCTATCTTCGATCTCCTCCGCTGCCAAATACAGGAAGATAAGATCTACTATCTTCGATCTCCTCCGCTGCCAAATAGAGGAAGACAAGATCTACTATCTTCGTTCCCTTCCGCTACCGAATTCAGGAAGACAAGATCTGCTATCTTCGATCTCATCCGCTGCCAAATACAGGAAGACAAGATCTTCTATCTTCGATCTCCTTCGCTCCCAAATACAGGAAGACAAGATCTGATATCTTCGATCCCTTCCGCTGCCAAATACAGGAAGACAAGATTTGCTATCTTCGATCTCCTCCGCTGCTAAAGACAGGAAGACAAGATCTGATATCTTCGATCCCTTCCGCTGTCAAATACAGGAAAACAAGATCTGCTATCTTCGATCCCCTCCGCTTCCAAATACAGGAAGACAAGATCTGATATATTCGATCCTTTCCGCTGCCAAATACAGGAAGACAAGATCTGCTATCTTCGATCTCCTCCGCTCCCAAATACAGGAAGACAAGATCTGATATCTTCGATCCCTTTCGCTGCCAAATACAAGAAGACAAGATCTGCTATCTTCGATCCCCTCCGCTGCCAAATATAAGAAGACAAGATCTGATATCTTCGATCCCCTCCGCTGCCAAATACAGAAAGACAAGATCTACAATCTTCGATCCCCATCGCTGCCAAATACAAAATGATAAGATCTGATATCTTCGATCTCCTCCGCTGCCAAATACAGGAAGATAAAATCTGCTATCTTCGATCCCCTTTGCTGCCAAATACAGGAAGACAAGATCTGCTATCTTCGATCTCCTACGCTGCCAAATACAGGAAGACAAGATCTGCTATATTCGATCCCCTCCGCTGCCAAATAGAGGAAGACAAGATCTGCTATCTTCGATCCCTTCCGCTGCCGAATACAGGAAGACAAGATCTGCTATCTTCGATCTCCTCTGCTGCCAAATAAAGGAAGACAAGATCTGCTATCTTGTATCCCCTCTGCTGTCAAATACAGGAAGACAAGATCTGCTATCTTCGATCCCCTTTGCTGCCAAATACAGGAAGACAAGATCTGCTATCTTCGATCCCCTTCGCTACAAAATATAGGAAGACAAGATCTGCTACCTTCGATCCCCTCCGCTGCCAAATAGAGGAAGACAAGATCTGCTATCTTCGATCCCTTCCGCGGCCGAATTCAGGAAGACAAGATCTGCTATCTTCGATCTCATCTGCTGCCAAATAAAGGAAGACAAGATCTGCTATCTTCGATCTCCTCCGCTACCAAATACAGGAAGACAAGATCAAATATCTTCGATGCCTTCCACTGCCAAATACAGGAAGACAAGATCTGCTATCTTCGATCCCCTCCGCTGCCAAATACAGGAAGACAAGATCTGATATCTTCGATCCCTTCCGCTGCCAAATACAGGAAAACAAGATCTACCATCTTCGATCCCCTCCACCGCCAAATACAGGAAGACAAGATCTGATATCTTCGATCCCTTCCGCTGCCAAATACAGGAAGACAAGATTTGCTATCTTCGATCTCCTCCGCTGCTAAATACAGGATGACAAGATCTGCTATTTTCGATCCCCTCCGCTACCAAATACAGGAAGACAAGATCTGATATCTTTGATCCCTTCTGCTGCCAAATACAGGAAAACAAGATCTGCTATCTTTGATCCCCTCCGCTTCCAAATACAAGAAGACAAGATCTGATATCTTCGATCCCTTCCGCTGCCAAATACAGGAAGACAAGATTTACTATCTTCGATTTCCTCTGCTGCTAAATACAGGAAGACAAGATCTACTATTTTCGATCCCCTCCGCTACAAAATACAGGAAGACAAGATCTGCTATCTTCGATCCCCTCCACTGCTAAATACAAGAAGACAAGATCTGATATCTTCGATCCCCTCCGCTGTCAAATACAGGAAGACAAGATCTGCTATCTTCGATCCCCCCGCTGCAAAATACAGGAATGCAAGATCTACTTTCTTCGATCCCCTCCGCTGCCAAATACAGGAAGACAAGATCTGATATCTTCAATCTCTTTCGCTGCCAAATTTAGGAAGACAAGATCTGATATCTTCGATCCTCTCTGTTGCCAAATACAAAAAGACAAGATCTGTTATCTTTGTTCCCTTCCGCTGCCAAATACAGGAAGACAAGATCTGATATCTTCGATCCCCTCCGCTATCAAATACAGGAAGACAAGATCTGCTATCTTCGATCCCCTCTGTTGCCAAATACAGGAATGCAAGATCTGCTATCTTCGATCCCCTCCGCTGTCAAATACAGGAAGACAAGATCTGCTATCTTCGATCCCCTCCGCTGCCAAATACAGGAAGATAAGATTTGATATCTTCGATCCCCTCCGCTGCCAGATACAAGAAGACAAGATCTGCTATCTTCGATCCCCTCCGCTGCCAAATACAGGAAGACAAGATCTGATATCAGAGAAGATCTGCTATCTTCTATCTCCTCCGCTGCCAAATACAAGAAGACAAGATCTGATATCAGACAAGATCTGCTATCTTCGATCCCCTCCGCAGCCAAATACAGGAAGACAAGATCTGATATCTTCAATCCCTTTCACTGCCAAATTTAGGAAGAGAAGATTTGATATCTTCGATCCCTCCGCTGCCAAATTCAGGAAGACAAGATCTGCTATCTTCAATCCCCCCACTACCAAATACAGGAAGACAAGATCTTCTATCTTCGATCCCATCCGCTGCCAAATACAGGAAAACATGATCTGCTAGCTTCGATCTCCTTCGCTACCAAATACAGGAAGACAAGATCTACTATCTTCGATCCCCTCCACTGCCAAATACAGGAAGACAAGATCTGCTATCTTCGATCCCCTCCGCTGCCAAATACAGGAAGACAAGATCTGATATCCTCGATCCCCTCTGCTGCCAAATACAGGAAAACAAGTTATGCTATCTTCGATCTCCTCCGCTGCCAAATACAGGAAGACAAGATCTGCTATCTTCGATCCCCTCCGCTGCCAAATACAAGAAGACAAGATCTGATATCTTCGATCCCCTCCGTTGCCAAATACAGGAAGACAAGATCTGCTATCCTCGATCCCCTTTGCTGCCAAATACAGGAAGACCAGATCTGCTATCTTCGATCTCCTCCGCTGCCAAATACAGGAAGACAAGATCTGCTATCTTCGATCCCCTCTGCTGCCAAATAGAGGAAGATAAGATCTACTATCTTCGATCCCTTCCGCTACCAAATTCAGGAAGACAATATCTGCTATCTTCGATCTCATCCGCTGCCAAATACAGGAAGACAAGATCTGCTATCTTCGATCTCCTCCGCTCCCAAATACAGGAAGGCAAGATCTGATATCTTCGATCCCTTCCGCTGCCAAATACAGGAAGACAAGATCTGCTATCTTCGATCCCCTCCGCTGGCAAATACAGGAAGACAAGATCTGATATCTTCGATCCCTTCCGCTGCCAAATACAGGAAGACAAGATCTGCTATCTTCTATCTCCTCCGCTGCCAAATACAAGAAGACAAGATCTGATATCAGACAAGATCTGCTATCTTCGATCCCCTCCGCAGCCAAATACAGGAAGACAAGATCTGATATCTTCAATCCCTTTCGCTGCCAAATTTAGGAAGAGAAGATTTGATATCTTCGATCCCTCCGCTGCCAAATTCAGGAAGACAAGATCTGCTATCTTCAATCCCCCCACTACCAAATACAGGAAGACAAGATCTTCTATCTTCGATCCCATCCGCTGCCAAATACAGGAAAACATGATCTGCTAGCTTCGATCTCCTTCGCTACCAAATACAGGAAGACAAGATCTACTATCTTCGATCCCCTCCACTGCCAAATACAGGAAGACAAGATCTGCTATCTTCGATCCCCTCCGCTGCCAAATACAGGAAGACAAGATCTGATATCCTCGATCCCCTCTGCTGCCAAATACAGGAAAACAAGTTATGCTATCTTCGATCTCCTTCACTGCCAAATACAGGAAGACAAGATCTGCTATCTTCGATCCCCTCCACTGCCAAATACAGGAAGACAAGATCTGCTATCTTCGATCCCCTCCGCTGCCAAATACAGGAAGACAAGATCTGATATCCTCGATCCCCTCTGCTGCCAAATACAGGAAGACAAGATCTGCTATCTTCGATCTCTTCCGCTGCCAAATACAGGAAGACAAGATCTGCTATCTTCGATCCCCTCCGCTGCCAAATACAGAAAGACAAGATCTGCTATCTTCGATCCCCTTTGCTGCCAAATACAGGAAGACCAGATCTGCTATCTTCGATCTCCTCCGCTGCCAAATACAGGAAGACAAGATCTGCTATCTTCGATCCCCTCTGCTGCCAAATAGAGGAAGACAAGATCTACTATCTTCGATCCCTTCCGCTACCGAATTCAGGAAGACAAGATCTGCTATCTTCGATCTCATCCGCTGCCAAATACAGGAAGACAAGATCTGCTATCTTCGATCTCCTCCGCTCCCAAATACAGGAAGACAAGATCTGATATCTTCGATCCCTTCCGCTGCCAAATACAGGAAGACAAGATCTGCTACCTTCGATCCCCTCCGCTGTAAAATATAGGAAGACAAGATCTGATATCTTCGATCCCTTTCGCTGCCAAATACAGGAAAACAAGATGTGCTATCTTCGATCCCCTCCGCTTCCAAATACAGGAAGACAAGATCTGATATCTTCGATCCCTTCCGCTGCCAAATACAAGAAGACAAGGTTTGCTATCTTCGATCTCCTCCACTGCTAAATACAGTAAGACAAGATCTGCTATCTTCGATCCCCACCGCAGCCAAATACAGGAAGACAAGATCTGATATCTTCGATCCCTTCCGCTGCCAAATACAGGAAAACAAGATCTGCTATCTTCGATCCCCTCCGCTTAAAAATACAGGATGACAAGATCTGATATCTTCGATCCCTTCCGCTACCAAATACAGGAAGACAAGATTTGCTATCTTCGATCTCCTCTGCTGCTAAATACAGGAAGACAAGATCTGCTATTTTTGATCCCCTCCGCTGCCAAATACAGGAAGACAAGATCTGCTATCTTTAATCCCCTCCACTGCTAAATACAGGAAGACAAGATCTGATATCTTCGATCCCCTCCGCTGTCAAATACAGGAAGACAAGATCTGCTATCTTTGATCCCCCTGCTGCCAAATATAGGAATGCAAGATCTGCTATCTTCGATCCCCTCCACTGCCAAATACTGGAAGACAAGATCTGCTATCTTCGATCCCCTTCGCCGCCAAATACAAGAAGACAAGATCTGATATCTTCGATCCCCTCCGCTGCCAAATACAGGAAGACAAGATCTGCTATCTTCGATCCCCTTTCCTGCCAAATACAGGAAGACCAGATCTGCTATCTTCGATCTCCTCCGCTGCCAAATACAGGAAGATAAGATCTACTATCTTCGATCTCCTCCGCTGCCAAATAGAGGAAGACAAGATCTACTATCTTCGTTCCCTTCCGCTACCGAATTCAGGAAGACAAGATCTGCTATCTTCGATCTCATCCGCTGCCAAATACAGGAAGACAAGATCTTCTATCTTCGATCTCCTTCGCTCCCAAATACAGGAAGACAAGATCTGATATCTTCGATCCCTTCCGCTGCCAAATACAGGAAGACAAGATTTGCTATCTTCGATCTCCTCCGCTGCTAAAGACAGGAAGACAAGATCTGATATCTTCGATCCCTTCCGCTGTCAAATACAGGAAAACAAGATCTGCTATCTTCGATCCCCTCCGCTTCAAAATACAGGAAGACAAGATCTGATATATTCGATCCTTTCCGCTGCCAAATACAGGAAGACAAGATCTGCTATCTTCGATCTCCTCCGCTCCCAAATACAGGAAGACAAGATCTGATATCTTCGATCCCTTTCGCTGCCAAATACAAGAAGACAAGATCTGCTATCTTCGATCCCCTCCGCTGCCAAATATAAGAAGACAAGATCTGATATCTTCGATCCCCTCCGCTGCCAAATACAGAAAGACAAGATCTACAATCTTCGATCCCCATCGCTGCCAAATACAAAATGATAAGATCTGATATCTTCGATCTCCTCCGCTGCCAAATACAGGAAGATAAAATCTGCTATCTTCGATCCCCTTTGCTGCCAAATACAGGAAGACAAGATCTGCTATCTTCGATCTCCTACGCTGCCAAATACAGGAAGACAAGATCTGCTATCTTCGATCCCCTCCGCTGCCAAATAGAGGAAGACAAGATCTGCTATCTTCGATCCCTTCCGCTGCCGAATACAGGAAGACAAGATCTGCTATCTTCGATCTCCTCTGCTGCCAAATAAAGGAAGACAAGATCTGCTATCTTGTATCCCCTCTGCTGTCAAATACAGGAAGACAAGATCTGCTATCTTCGATCCCCTTTGCTGCCAAATACAGGAAGACAAGATCTGCTATCTTCGATCCCCTTCGCTACAAAATATAGGAAGACAAGATCTGCTACCTTCGATCCCCTCCGCTGCCAAATAGAGGAAGACAAGATCTGCTATCTTCGATCCCTTCCGCGGCCGAATTCAGGAAGACAAGATCTGCTATCTTCGATCTCATCTGCTGCCAAATAAAGGAAGACAAGATCTGCTATCTTCGATCTCCTCCGCTACCAAATACAGGAAGACAAGATCAAATATCTTCGATGCCTTCCACTGCCAAATACAGGAAGACAAGATCTGCTATCTTTGATCCCCTCCGCTGCCAAATACAGGAAGACAAGATCGGATATCTTCGATCCCTTCCGCTGCCAAATACAGGAAAACAAGATCTACCATCTTCGATCCCCTCCACCGCCAAATACAGGAAGACAAGATCTGATATCTTCGATCCCTTCCGCTGCCAAATACAGGAAGACAAGATTTGCTATCTTCGATCTCCTCCGCTGCTAAATACAGGATGACAAGATCTGCTATTTTCGATCCCCTCCGCTACCAAATACAGGAAGACAAGATCTGATATCTTTGATCCCTTCTGCTGCCAAATACAGGAAAACAAGATCTGCTATCTTTGATCCCCTCCGCTTCCAAATACAAGAAGACAAGATCTGATATCTTCGATCCCTTCCGCTGCCAAATACAGGAAGACAAGATTTACTATCTTTGATTTCCTCTGCTGCTAAATACAGGAAGACAAGATCTACTATTTTCGATCCCCTCCGCTGCAAAATACAGGAAGACAAGATCTGCTATCTTCGATCCCCTCCACTGCTAAATACAAGAAGACAAGATCTGATATCTTCGATCCCCTCCGCTGTCAAATACAGGAAGACAAGATCTGCTATCTTCGATCCCCCCGCTGCAAAATACAGGAATGCAAGATCTACTTTCTTCGATCCCCTCCGCTGCCAAATACAGGAAGACAAGATCTGATATCTTCAATCTCTTTCGCTGCCAAATTTAGGAAGACAAGATCTGATATCTTCGATCCTCTCTGCTGCCAAATACAAAAAGACAAGATCTGTTATCTTTGTTCCCTTCCGCTGCCAAATACAGGAAGACAAGATCTGATATCTTCGATCCCCTCCGCTATCAAATACAGGAAGACAAGATCTGCTATCTTCGATCCCCTCTGCTGCCAAATACAGGAATGCAAGATCTGCTATCTTCGATCCCCTCCGCTGTCAAATACAGGAAGACAAGATCTGCTATCTTCGATCCCCTCCGCTGCCAAATACAGGAAGATAAGATTTGATATCTTCGATCCCCTCCGCTGCCAGATACAAGAAGACAAGATCTGCTATCTTCGATCCCCTCCGCTGCCAAATACAGGAAGACAAGATCTGATATCAGAGAAGATCTGCTATCTTCTATCTCCTCCGCTGCCAAATACAAGAAGACAAGATCTGATATCAGACAAGATCTGCTATCTTCGATCCCCTCCGCAGCCAAATACAGGAAGACAAGATCTGATATCTTCAATCCCTTTCACTGCCAAATTTAGGAAGAGAAGATTTGATATCTTCGATCCCTCCGCTGCCAAATTCAGGAAGACAAGATCTGCTATCTTCAATCCCCCCACTACCAAATACAGGAAGACAAGATCTTCTATCTTCGATCCCATCCGCTGCCAAATACAGGAAAACATGATCTGCTAGCTTCGATCTCCTTCGCTACCAAATACAGGAAGACAAGATCTACTATCTTCGATCCCCTCCACTGCCAAATACAGGAAGACAAGATCTGCTATCTTCGATCCCCTCCGCTGCCAAATACAGGAAGACAAGATCTGATATCCTCGATCCCCTCTGCTGCCAAATACAGGAAAACAAGTTATGCTATCTTCGATCTCCTCCGCTGCCAAATACAGGAAGACAAGATCTGCTATCTTCGATCCCCTCCTCTGCCAAATACAAGAAGACAAGATCTGATATCTTCGATCCCCTCCGTTGCCAAATACAGGAAGACAAGATCTGCTATCCTCGATCCCCTTTGCTGCCAAATACAGGAAGACCAGATCTGCTATCTTCGATCTCCTCCGCTGCCAAATACAGGAAGACAAGATCTGCTATCTTCGATCCCCTCTGCTGCCAAATAGAGGAAGATAAGATCTACTATCTTCGATCCCTTCCGCTACCAAATTCAGGAAGACAATATCTGCTATCTTCGATCTCATCCGCTGCCAAATACAGGAAGACAAGATCTGCTATCTTCGATCTCCTCCGCTCCCAAATACAGGAAGGCAAGATCTGATATCTTCGATCCCTTCCGCTGCCAAATACAGGAAGACAAGATCTGCTATCTTCGATCCCCTCCGCTGGCAAATACAGGAAGACAAGATCTGATATCTTCGATCCCTTCCGCTGCCAAATACAGGAAGACAAGATCTGCTATCTTCTATCTCCTCCGCTGCCAAATACAAGAAGACAAGATCTGATATCAGACAAGATCTGCTATCTTCGATCCCCTCTGCTGCCAAATACAGGAAAACAAGTTATGCTATCTTCGATCTCCTTCACTGCCAAATACAGGAAGACAAGATCTGCTATCTTCGATCCCCTCCACTGCCAAATACAGGAAGACAAGATCTGCTATCTTCGATCCCCTCCGCTGCCAAATACAGGAAGACAAGATCTGATATCCTCGATCCCCTCTGCTGCCAAATACAGGAAGACAAGATCTGCTATCTTCGATCTCTTCCGCTGCCAAATACAGGAAGACAAGATCTGCTATCTTCGATCCCCTCCGCTGCCAAATACAGAAAGACAAGATCTGCTATCTTCGATCCCCTTTGCTGCCAAATACAGGTAGACCAGATCTGCTATCTTCGATCTCCTCCGCTGCCAAATACAGGAAGACAAGATCTGCTATCTTCGATCCCCTCTGCTGCCAAATAGAGGAAGACAAGATCTACTATCTTCGATCCCTTCCGCTACCGAATTCAGGAAGACAAGATCTGCTATCTTCGATCTCATCCGCTGCCAAATACAGGAAGACAAGATCTGCTATCTTCGATCTCCTCCGCTCCCAAATACAGGAAGACAAGATCTGATATCTTCGATCCCTTCCGCTGCCAAATACAGGAAGACAAGATCTGCTACCTTCGATCCCCTCCGCTGTAAAATACAGGAAGACAAGATCTGATATCTTCGATCCCTTTCGCTGCCAAATACAGGAAAACAAGATGTGCTATCTTCAATCCCCTCCGCTTCCAAATACAGGAAGACAAGATCTGATATCTTCGATCCCTTCCGCTGCCAAATACAAGAAGACAAGGTTTGCTATCTTCGATCTCCTCCACTGCTAAATACAGTAAGACAAGATCTGCTATCTTCGATCCCCACCGCAGCCAAATACAGGAAGACAAGATCTGATATCTTCGATCCCTTCCGCTGCCAAATACAGGAAAACAAGATCTGCTATCTTCGATCCCCTCCGCTTCCAAATACAGGATGACAAGATCTGATATCTTCGATCCCTTCCGCTACCAAATACAGGAAGACAAGATTTGCTATCTTCGATCTCCTCTGCTGCTAAATACAGGAAGACAAGATCTGCTATTTTTGATCCCCTCCGCTGCCAAATACAGGAAGACAAGATCTGCTATCTTTAATCCCCTCCACTGCTAAATACAGGAAGACAAGATCTGATATCTTCGATCCCCTCCGCTGTCAAATACAGGAAGACAAGATCTGCTATCTTTGATCCCCCTGCTGCCAAATATAGGAATGCAAGATCTGCTATCTTCGATCCCCTCCACTGCCAAATACAGGAAGACAAGATCTGCTATCTTCGATCCCCTTCGCCGCCAAATACAAGAAGACAAGATCTGATATCTTCGATCCCCTCCGCTGCCAAATACAGGAAGACAAGATCTGCTATCTTCGATCCCCTTTGTTGCCAAATACAGGAAGACCAGATCTGCTATATTCGATCTCCTCTGCTGCCAAATACAGGAAGACAAGATCTGATATCTTCGATCCCCTCCGCTGCCAAATAGAAGAAGACAAGATCTACTATCTTCGATCCCTTCCGCTGCCGAATTCAGGAAGACAAGATCTGCTATCTTCAATCTCATCCGCTGCCAAATACAGGAAGACAAGATCTGCTATCTTCGATCTCCTCTGCTCCCAAATACAGGAAGACAAGATCTGATATCTTCGATCCCTTCCGCTGCCAAATACAAGAAGACAAGATCTGCTATCTTCGATCCCCTCCACTGCCAAATATAGGAAGACAAGATCTACTATCTTCGATCCTCACCCCTGCCAAATATAGGAAGACAAGATCTTATATCCTCGATCCCCTCCGCTGCCAAATATAAGAAGACAAGATCTGCTATCTTCGATCTCCTCCGCTACCAAATACAGGAATACAAGATCTGATATCTTCAATCCCTTTCGCTGCCAAATTTAGGAAGAGCAGATTTGATATCTTCGATCCCTCCGCTGCCAAATTTAGGAAGACAAGATCTGCTATCTTCAATCCCCCCACTACCAAATACAGGAAGACAAGATCTGCTATCTTCGATCCCATCCGCTGCCAAATACAGGATCTACTATCTTCGATCCCCTCCACTGCCAAATACAGGAAGACAAGATCTACTATCTTCGATCCCCTCCGCTGCCAAATACAGGAAGACAAGAACTGATATCCTCGATCCCCTTTGCTGCCAAATACAGGAAGACAAGATCTGCTATCTTCGATCTCCTCCGCTGCCAAATACAGGAAGACAAGATCTACTATCTTCGATCCCCTCCGCTGCCAAATACAAGAAGACAAGATCTGATATCTTCGATCCCCTCCGCTGCCAAATACAGGAAGACAAGATCTGCTATCTTCGATCCCCTTTCCTGCCAAATACAGGAAGACCAGATCTGCTATCTTCGATCTCCTCCGCTGCCAAATACAGGAAGATAAGATCTACTATCTTCGATCTCCTCCGCTGCCAAATAGAGGAAGACAAGATCTACTATCTTCGTTCCCTTCCGCTACCGAATTCAGGAAGACAAGATCTACTATCTTCGATCTCATCCGCTGCCAAATACAGGAAGACAAGATCTTCTATCTTCGATCTCCTTCGCTCCCAAATACAGGAAGACAAGATCTGATATCTTCGATCCCTTCCGCTGCCAAATACAGGAAGACAAGATTTGCTATCTTCGATCTCCTCCGCTGCTAAAGACAGGAAGACAAGATCTGATATCTTCGATCCCTTCCGCTGTCAAATACAGGAAAACAAGATCTGCTATCTTCGATCCCCTCCGCTTCCAAATACAGGAAGACAAGATCTGATATATTCGATCCTTTCCGCTGCCAAATACAGGAAGACAAGATCTGCTATCTTCGATCTCCTCCGCTCCCAAATACAGGAAGACAAGATCTGATATCTTCGATCCCTTTCGCTGCCAAATACAAGAAGACAAGATCTGCTATCTTCGATCCCCTCCGCTGCCAAATATAAGAAGACAAGATCTGATATCTTCGATCCCTTCCGCTGCCAAATACAAAAAGACAAGATCTATAATCTTCGATCCCCATCGCTGCCAAATACAAAATGATAAGATCTGATATCTTCGATCTCCTCCGCTGCCAAATACAGGAAGATAAAATCTGCTATCTTCGATCCCCTTTGCTGCCAAATACAGGAAGACAAGATCTGCTATCTTCGATCTCCTACGCTGCCAAATACAGGAAGACAAGATCTGCTATCTTCGATCCCCTCCGCTGCCAAATAGAGGAAGACAAGCTCTGCTATCTTCGATCCCTTCCGCTGCCGAATACAGGAAGACAAGATCTGCTATCTTCGATCTCCTCTGCTGCCAAATAAAGGAAGACAAGATCTGCTATCTTGTATCCCCTCTGCTGTCAAATACAGGAAGACAAGATCTGCTATCTTCGATCCCCTTTGCTGCCAAATACAGGAAGACAAGATCTGCTATCTTCGATCCCCTTCGCTACAAAATATAGGAAGACAAGATCTGCTACCTTCGATCCCCTCCGCTGCCAAATAGAGGAAGACAAGATCTGCTATCTTCGATCCCTTCCGCGGCCGAATTCAGGAAGACAAGATCTGCTATCTTCGATCTCATCTGCTGCCAAATAAAGGAAGACAAGATCTGCTATCTTCGATCTCCTCCGCTACCAAATACAGGAAGACAAGATCAAATATCTTCGATGCCTTCCACTGCCAAATACAGGAAGACAAGATCTGCTATCTTCGATCCCCTCCACTGCCAAATATAGGAAGACAAGATCTACTATCTTCGATCCCCACCCCTGCCAAATATAGGAAGACAAGATCTTATATCCTCGATCCCCTCCGCTGCCAAATACAAGAAGACAAGATCTGCTATCTTCGATCTCCTCCGCTACCAAATACAGGAATACAAGATCTGATATCTTCAATCCCTTTCGCTGCCAAATTTAGGAAGAGCAGATTTGATATCTTCGATCCCTCCGCTGCCAAATTTAGGAAGACAAGATCTGCTATCTTCAATCCCCCCACTACCAAATACAGGAAGACAAGATCTGCTATCTTCGATCCCATCCGCTGCCAAATACAGGATCTACTATCTTCGATCCCCTCCACTGCCAAATACAGGAAGACAAGATCTACTATCTTCGATCCCCTCCGCTGCCAAATACAGGAAGACAAGAACTGATATCCTCGATCCCCTTTGCTGCCAAATACAGGAAGATAAGATCTGCTATCTTCGATCTCCTCCGCTGCCAAATACAGGAAGACAAGATCTACTATCTTCGATCCCCTCCGCTGCCAAATACAAGAAGACAAGATCTGATATCTTCGATCCCCTCCGCTGCCAAATACAGGAAGACAAGATCTGCTATCTTCGATCCCCTTTCCTGCCAAATACAGGAAGACCAGATCTGCTATCTTCGATCTCCTCCGCTGCCAAATACAGGAAGATAAGATCTACTATCTTCGATCTCCTCCGCTGCCAAATAGAGGAAGACAAGATCTACTATCTTCGTTCCCTTCCGCTACCGAATTCAGGAAGACAAGATCTGCTATCTTCGATCTCATCCGCTGCCAAATACAGGAAGACAAGATCTTCTATCTTCGATCTGCTTCGCTCCCAAATACAGGAAGACAAGATCTGATATCTTCGATCCCTTCCGCTGCCAAATACAGGAAGACAAGATTTGCTATCTTCGATCTCCTCCGCTGCTAAAGACAGGAAGACAAGATCTGATATCTTCGATCCCTTCCGCTGTCAAATACAGGAAAACAAGATCTGCTATCTTCGATCCCCTCCGCTTCCAAATACAGGAAGACAAGATCTGATATATTCGATCCTTTCCGCTGCCAAATACAGGAAGACAAGATCTGCTATCTTCGATCTCCTCCGCTCCCAAATACAGGAAGACAAGATCTGATATCTTCGATCCCTTTCGCTGCCAAATACAAGAAGACAAGATCTGCTATCTTCGATCCCCTCCGCTGCCAAATATAAGAAGACAAGATCTGATATCTTCGATCCCCTCCGCTGCCAAATACAAAAAGACAAGATCTACAATCTTCGATCCCCATCGCTGCCAAATACAAAATGATAAGATCTGATATCTTCGATCTCCTCCGCTGCCAAATACAGGAAGATAAAATCTGCTATCTTCGATCCCCTTTGCTGCCAAATACAGGAAGACAAGATCTGCTATCTTCGATCTCCTACGCTGCCAAATACAGGAAGACAAGATCTGCTATCTTCGATCCCCTCCGCTGCCAAATAGAGGAAGACAAGATCTGCTATCTTCGATCCCTTCCGCTGCCGAATACAGGAAGACAAGATCTGCTATCTTCGATCTCCTCTGCTGCCAAATAAAGGAAGACAAGATCTGCTATCTTGTATCCCCTCTGCTGTCAAATACAGGAAGACAAGATCTGCTATCTTCGATCCCCTTTGCTGCCAAATACAGGAAGACAAGATCTGCTATCTTCGATCCCCTTCGCTACAAAATATAGGAAGACAAGATCTGCTACCTTCGATCCCCTCCGCTGCCAAATAGAGGAAGACAAGATCTGCTATCTTCGATCCCTTCCGCGGCCGAATTCAGGAAGACAAGATCTGCTATCTTCGATCTCATCTGCTGCCAAATAAAGGAAGACAAGATCTGCTATCTTCGATCTCCTCCGCTACCAAATACAGGAAGACAAGATCAAATATCTTCGATGCCTTCCACTGCCAAATACAGGAAGACAAGATCTGCTATCTTCGATCCCCTCCGCTGCCAAATACAGGAAGACAAGATCTGATATCTTCGATCCCTTCCGCTGCCAAATACAGGAAAACAAGATCTGCCATCTTCGATCCCCTCCACCGCCAAATACAGGAAGACAAGATCTGATATCTTCGATCCCTTCCGCTGCCAAATACAGGAAGACAAGATTTGCTATCTTCGATCTCCTCCGCTGCTAAATACAGGATGACAAGATCTGCTATTTTCGATCCCCTCCGCTACTAAATACAGGAAGACAAGATCTGATATCTTTGATCCCTTCTGCTGCCAAATATAGGAAAACAAGATCTGCTATCTTTGATCCCCTCCGCTTCCAAATACAAGAAGACAAGATATGATATCTTCGATCCCTTCCGCTGCCAAATACAGGAAGACAAGATTTGCTATCTTCGATTTCCTCCGCTGCTAAATACAGGAAGACAAGATCTGCTATTTTCGATCCCCTCCGCTGCAAAATACAGGAAGACAAGATCTGCTATCTTCGATCCCCTCCACTGCTAAATACAAGAAGACAAGATTTGATATCTTCGATCCCCTCCGCTGTCAAATACAGGAAGACAAGATCTGCTATCTTCGATCCCCCCGCTGCAAAATACAGGAATGCAAGATCTACTTTCTTCGATCCCCTCCGCTGCCAAATACAGGAAAACAAGATCTGATATCTTCAATCTCTTTCGCTGCCAAATTTAGGAAGACAAGATCTGATATCTTCGATCCTCTCTGCTGCCAAATACAAAAAGACAAGATCTGTTATCTTTGTTCCCTTCCGCTGCCAAATACAGGAAGACAAGATCTGATATCTTCGATCCCCTCCGCTATCAAATACAGGAAGACAAGATCTGCTATCTTCGATCCCCTCTGCTGCCAAATACAGGAATGCAAGATCTGCTATCTTCGATCCCCTCCGCTGTCAAATACAGGAAGACAAGATCTGCTATCTTCGATCCCCTCCGCTGCCAAATACAGGAAGATAAGATTTGATATCTTCGATCCCCTCCGCTGCCAGATACAAGAAGACAAGATCTGCTATCTTCGATCCCCTCCACTGCCAAATACAGGAAGACAAGATCTGATATCAGAGAAGATCTGCTATCTTTTATCTCCTCCGCTGCCAAATACAAGAAGACAAGATCTGATATCAGACAAGATCTGCTATCTTCGATCCCCTCCGCAGCCAAATACAGGAAGACAAGATCTGATATCTTCAATCCCTTTCACTGCCAAATTTAAGAAGAGAAGATTTGATATCTTCGATCCCTCCGCTGCCAAATTCAGGAAGACAAGATCTGCTATCTTCAATCCCCCCACTACCAAATACAGGAAGACAAGATCTTCTATCTTCGATCCCATCCGCTGCCAAATACAGGAAAACATGATCTGCTAGCTTCGATCTCCTTCGCTACCAAATACAGGAAGACAAGATCTACTATCTTTGATCCCCTCCACTGCCAAATACAGGAAGACAAGATCTGCTATCTTCGATCCCCTCCGCTGCCAAATACAGGAAGACAAGATCTGATATCCTCGATCCCCTCTGCTGCCAAATACAGGAAAACAAGTTATGGTATCTTCGATCTCCTCCGCTGCCAAATACAGGAAGACAAGATCTGCTATCTTCGATCCCCTCCGCTGCCAAATACAAGAAGACAAGATCTGATATCTTCGATCCCCTCCGTTGCCAAATACAGGAAGACAAGATCTGCTATCCTCGATCCCCTTTGCTGCCAAATACAGGAAGACCAGATCTGCTATCTTCGATCTCCTCTGCTGCCAAATACAGGAAGACAAGATCTGCTATCTTCGATCCCCTCTGCTGCCAAATAGAGGAAGACAAGATCTACTATCTTCGATCCCTTCCGCTACCAAATTCAGGAAGACAATATCTGCTATCTTCGATCTCATCCGCTGCCAAATACAGGAAGACAAGATCTGCTATCTTCGATCTCCTCCGCTCCCAAATACAGGAAGGCAAGATCTGATATCTTCGATCCCTTCCGCTGCCAAATACAGGAAGACAAGATCTGCTATCTTCGATCCCCTCCGCTGGCAAATACAGGAAGACAAGATCTGATATCTTCGATCCCTTCCGCTGCCAAATACAGGAAAACAAGATCTGCTATCTTCGATCCCCTCCGCTTCCAAACACAGAAAGAAAAGATCTGATATCTTCGATCCCTTCCGCTGCCAAATACAGGAAGACAAGATTTGCTATCTTCGATCTCCTCCGCTGCTAAATACAGTAAGACAAGATCTGCTATCTTCGATCCCCTCCGCTGCCAAATACAGGAAGACAAGATCTGATATCTTCGATCCCTTCCGCTGCCAAATACAGGAAAACAAGATCTGCTATCTTCGATCCCCTCCGCTTCCAAATACAGGAAGACAAGATCTGCTATCTTCGATCCCCTCCGCCGCCAAATACAGGAAAACAAGATCTGCTATTTTTGATCCCCTCCGCTGCCAAATATAGGAAGACAAGATCTGATATCTTCAATCCCTTTCGCTGCCAAATTCAGGAAGACAAGATCTGATATCTTCGATCCTCTCTGCTGCCAAATACAGGAAGACAAGATCTGCTATCTTCAATCCCTTCCGCTGCCAAATACAGGAAGACAAGATCTGATATCTTCGATCCCCTCCGCTATCAAATATAGGAAGACAGGATCTGCTATCTTCGATCCCCTCTGCTGCCAAATACAGGAATGCAAGATCTGCTATCTTCGATCCCCTACGCTGCAAATACAGGAAGACAAGATCTGCTATCTTCGATCCCCTCCGCTGCCAAATACAGGAAGACAAGATTTGATATCTTCGATCCCCTCCGCTGCCAGATACAGGAAGACAAGATCTGCTATCTTCGATCCCCTCCGCTGCCAAATACAGGAAGACAAGATCTGATATCAGACAAGATCTGCTATCTTCGATCACCTCCGCTGCCAAATACAGGAAGACAATATCTGATATTAGACAATATCTGCTATCTTCGATCTCCTCCACTGCCAAATACAGGAAGACAAGATCTGCTATCTTCGACCCCCTCCGCTACAAAATATAGGAAGACAAGATCTGCTACCTTCGATCCCCTCCGCTGCCAAATAGAGGAAGACAAGATCTGCTATCTTCGATCCCTTCCGCGGCTGAATTCAGGAAGACAAGATCTGCTATCTTCGATCTCATCTGCTGCCAAATAAAGGAAGATAAGATCTGCTATCTTCGATCTCCTCCGCTACCAAATACAGGAAGACAAGATCAAATATCTTCGATGCCTTCCACTGCCAAATACAGGAAGACAAGATCTGCTATCTTCGATCCCCTCCGCTGCCAAATACAGGAAGACAAGATCTGATATCTTCGATCCCTTCCGCTGCCAAATACAGGAAAACAAGATCTGCTATCTTCGATCCCCTCCACCGCCAAATACAGGAAGACAAGATCTGATATCTTCGATCCCTTCCGCTGCCAAATACAGGAAGACAAGATTTGCTATCTTCGATCTCCTCCGCTGCTAAATACAGGAAGACAAGATCTGCTATTTTTGATCCCCTCCGCTACCAAATACAGGAAGACAAGATCTGATATCTTTGATCCCTTCCGCTGCCAAATACAGGAAAACAAGATCTGCTATCTTTGATCCCCTCCGCTTCCAAATACAAGAAGACAAGATCTGATATCTTCGATCCCTTCCGCTGCCAAATACAGGAAGACAAGATTTGCTATCTTTGATTTCCTCCGCTGCTAAATACAGGAAGACAAGATCTGCTATTTTCGATCCCCTCCGCTGCAAAATACAGGAAGACAAGATCTGCTATCTTCGATCCCCTCCATTGCTAAATACAAGAAGACAAGATCTGATATCTTCGATCCCCTCTGCTGTCAAATACAGGAAGACAAGATCTGCTATCTTCGATCCCCCCACTGCAAAATACAGGAATGCAAGATCTGCTTTCTTCGATCCCCTCCGCTGCCAAATACAGGAAGATAAGATCTGATATCTTCAATCTCTTTCGCTGCCAAATTTAGGAAGACAAGATCTGATATCTTCGATCCTCTCTGCTGCCAAATACAGAAAGTCAAGATCTATTATCTTCGTTCCCTTCCGCTGCCAAATACAGGAAGACAAGATCTGATATCTTCGATCCCCTCCGCTATCAAATACAGGAAGACAAGATCTGCTATCTTCGATCCCCTCTGCTGCCAAATACAGGAATGCAAGATCTGCTATCTTCGATCCCCTCCGCTGTCAAATACAGGAAGATAAGATCTGCTATCTTCGATCCCCTCCGCTGCCAAATACAGAAAGATAAGATTTGATATCTTCGATCCCCTCCGCTGCCAGATACAAGAAGACAAGATCTGCTATCTTCGATCCCCTTCGCTGCCAAATACAGGAAGACAAGATCTGATATCAGAGAAGATCTGCTATCTTCGATCTCCTCCGCTGCCAAATACAAGAAGACAAGATCTGATATCAGACAAGATCTGCTATCTTCGATCCCCTCCGCAGCCAAATACAGGAAGACAAGATCTGATATCTTCAATCCCTTTCGCTGCCAAATTTAAGAAGAGAAGATTTGATATCTTCGATCCCTCCGCTGCCAAATTCAGGAAGACAAGATCTGCTATCTTCAATCCCCCCACTACCAAATACAGGAAGACAAGATCTTCTATCTTCGATCCCATCCACTGCCAAATACAGGAAAACATGATCTACTAGCTTCGATCTCCTTCGCTACCAAATACAGGAAGACAAGATCTACTATCTTCGATCCCCTCCACTGCCAAATACAAGAAGACAAGATCTGCTATCTTCGATCCCCTCCGCTGCCAAATACAGGAAGACAAGATCTGATATCCTCGATCCCCTCTGCTGCCAAATACAGGAAGACAAGATCTGCTATCTTCGATCTCCTCCGCTGCCAAATACAGGAAGACAAGATCTGCTATCTTCGATCCCCTCCGCTGCCAAATACAAGAAGACAAGATCTGATATCTTCGATCCCCTCCGTTGCCAAATACAGGAAGACAAGATCTGCTATCCTCGATCCCCTTTGCTGCCAAATACAGGAAGACCAGATCTGCTATCTTCGATCTCCTCCGCTGCCAAATACAAGAAGACAAGATCTGCTATCTTCGATCCCCTCTGCTGCCAAATAGAGGAAGACAAGATCTACTATCTTCGATCCCTTCCGCTACCAAATTCAGGAAGACAATATCTGCTATCTTCGATCTCATCCGTTGCCAAATACAGGAAGACAAGATCTGCTATCTTCGATCTTCTCCGCTCCCAAATACAGGAAGGCAAGATCTGATATCTTCGATCCCTTCCGCTGCCAAATACAGGAAGACAAGATCTGCTATCTTCGATCCCCTCCGCTGGCAAATACAGGAAGACAAGATCTGATATCTTCGATCCCTTCCGCTGCCAAATACAGGAAAACAAGATTTGCTATCTTCGATCCCCTCCGCTTCCAAACACAGAAAGAAAAGATCTGATATCTTCGATCCCTTCCGCTGCCAAATACAGGAAGACAAGATTTGCTATCTTCGATCTCTTCCGCTGCTAAATACAGTAAGACAAGATCTGCTATCTTCGATCCCGTCTGCTGCCAAATACAGGAAGACAAGATCTGATATCTTCGATCCCTTCCGCTGCCAAATACAGGAAAACAAGATCTGCTATCTTCGATCCCCTCCGCTTCCAAATACAGGAAGACAAGATCTGCTATCTTCGATCCCCTCCACCGCTAAATACAGGAAAACAAGATCTGCTATTTTTGATCCCCTCCGCTGCCAAATATAGGAAGACAAGATCTGATATCTTCAATCCCTTTCGCTGCCAAATTCAGGAAGACAAGATCTGATATCTTCGATCCTCTCTGCTGCCAAATACAGGAAGACAAGATCTGCTATCTTCGATCCCTTCCGCTGCCAAATACAGGAAGACAAGATCTGATATCTTCGATCCCCTCCACTATCAAATATAGGAAGACAGGATCTGCTATCTTCGATCCCCTCCGCTGCAAATACAGGAAGACAAGATCTGCTATCTTCGATCCCCTCCGCTGCCAAATACAGGAAGACAAGATTTGATATCTTCGATCCCCTCCGCTGCCAGATACAGGAAGACAAGATCTGCTATCTTCGATCCCCTCCGCTGCCAAATACAGGAAGACAAGATCTGATATCAGACAAGATCTGCTATCTTCGATCACCTCCGCTGCCAAATACAGGAAGACAATATCTGATATCAGACAATATCTGCTATCTTCGATCTCCTCCGCTGCCAAATACAGGAAGACAAGATCTGCTATCTTTGACCCCATCCGCTGCCAAATACAGGAAGACAAGATCTGCTACCTTCGATCCCCTCCGCTGCCAAATAGAGGAAGACAAGATCTGATATCAGACAAGATCTGCTATCTTCGATCTCCTCCACTGCCAAATATAAGAAGACAAGATCTGATATCTTCGATCCCCTCCGCTGCCAAATACAGGAAGACAAGATCTACAATCTTCGATCTCCATCGCTGTCAAATATAAAATGATAAGATCTGATATCTTCGATCTCCTCCGCTGCCAAATACAGGAAGACAACATCTGCTATCTTCGATCCCCTTTGCTGCCAAATATAGGAAGACAAGATCTGCTATCTTCGATCTCCTCCGCTGCCAAATAAAGGAATACAAGATCTGCTATCTTCGTTCTCCTCCGCTGCCAAATACAGGAAGAAAAGATCTGATATCTTCGATCCCCTCCGCTACCAAATACAGGAAGACAAGATCTGCTATCTTGTATCCCCTCCGCTGCCAAATACAGGAAGACAAGATCTGATATCTTCGATCCCTTTCGCTGCCAAATACAGGAAAACAAGATCTGCAATCTTTGATCCCCTCCGCTGCCAAATACAGGAAGACAAGATATGATATCTTCGATCCCCTCCGCTGCCAAATACAGGAAGACAAGATATGCTATCTTCGATCCCCTCTGCTGCCAAATACAAGAAGAGAAGATCTGATATCTTCGATCCCCTCTACTGCCAAATACAGGAAGACAAGATCTGCTATCTTCGATCCCCTCCGCTGCCAAATACAGGAAGACGAGATCTGCTATCTTCAATCTCCTCCACTGCCAAAGACATGAAGACAAGATTTGCTATCGTCGATCCCCTCCGCTGCCATATACAGGAAGACAAGATCTGCTATCTTCGATCCCCTCCACTGCCAAATATAGGAAGACAAGATCTGCTATCTTCGATCCCCTCCGCTGCGAAATACAGGAAGACGAGATCTGCTATCTTCAATCTCCTCCACTGCCAAAGACATGAAGACAAGATCTGCTATCGTCGATCCACTTCACTGCCAAATACAGGAAGACAAGATCTGCTATCTTCGATCCCCTCCATTGCCAAATATAGGAAGACAAGATCTACTATCTTTGATCCCCTCCGTTGCCAAATACAGGAAGACAAGATCTTATATCCTCGATCCCCTCCGCTGCCAAATACAGGAAGACAACATCTGCTATCTTCGATCCCCTCCGCTGCCAAATACAAAATGATAAGATCTGATATCTTCGATCTCCTCCGCTGCCAAACACAGGAAGACAAGATCTGTTATCTTTGATCCCCTTTGCTGCCAAATACAGGAAGACAAGATCTGCTATCTTTGATCTCCTCCGCTGCCAAATATAGGAAGACAAGATCTGCTATCTTCGATCCCCTCCGCTACCAAATACAGGAAGACAAGATCTGATATCTTCGATCCCTTCCGCTGCCAAATACAGGAAGACAAGATCTGCTATCTTCGATCCCCTCCACTGCCAAATACAGGAAGACAAGATCTGATATCTTTGATCCACTCCGCTGTCAAATACAGGAAGACAAGATCTGTTATCTTCGATCCCCACCGCTACCAAATACAGGAAGACAAGATCTGATATCTTCAATCCCTCTCGCTGCCAAATTCAGGAAGATAAGATGTGATATCTTCGATCCTCTCTACTGCCAAATACAGGAAGACAAGATCTGTTATCTTCGATCCCCTCCGCTGCCAAATACAGGAAGACAAGATCTGCTATCTTCGATCCCTTCCGCTGCCAAATACAGGAAGACAAGATCTGATATCTTCGATCCCCTCTGCTGCCAAATTCAGGAAGACAAGATCTGCTATGTTCGATCTCCTCCGCTGCCAAATACAGGAAGATAAGATTTCCTATCTTCGATCCCTTTCGCTGCCAAATACAGGAAGACAAGATCTGATACCTTCGATCCCCTCTGCTGCCAAATACAGGAAGACAAGATCTGCTATCATCGATCCCCTCTACTGCCAAATACAGGAAGAGAAGATATGCTATCTTCGATCCCCTCCGCTGCCAAATACAGGAGGACAAGATCTGCTATCTTCGATCTCCTCCGCTGCCAAATAAAGGAAGATAAGATCTGCTATCTTCGATACCCTCCTCTACCAAATATAAGAAGACAAGATCTGATATCTTCGATCCCCTCCGCTGCCAAATACAGAAAGACAAGATCTACAATCTTCGATCCCCATCGCTGCCAAATACAAATGATAAGATCTGATATCTTCGATCTCCTCCGCTGCCAAATACAGGAAGATAAAATCTGCTATCTTCGATCCCCACCGCTGCCAAATACAGGAAGACAATATCTGATATCTTCAATCCCTTTCGCTGCCAAATTCAGGAAGACAAGATGTGATATCTTCGATCCTCTCTACATCCAAATACAGGAAGACAAGATCTGTTATCTTCGATCCCCTCCGCTGCCAAATACAGGAAGACAAGATCTGCTATCTTCGATCCCTTCCGCTGCCAAATACAGGAAGACAAGATCTGATATCTTCGATCCCCTCTGCTGCCAAATTCAGGAAGACAAGATCTGCTATGTTCGATCTCCTCCGCTGCCAAATACAGGAAGATAAGATTTCCTATCTTCGATCCCTTTCGCTGCCAAATACAGGAAGACAAGATCTGATACCTTCGATCCCCTCTGCTGCCAAATACAGGAAGACAAGATCTGCTATCATCGATCCCCTCTACTGCCAAATACAGGAAGACAAGTTCTGATATCCTCGATCCCCTCCGCTGCCAAATACAGGAGGACAAGATCTGCTATCTTCGATCTCCTCCGCTGCCAAATAAAGGAAGACAAGATCTGCTATCTTCGATCCCCTCTGCTGCCAAATATAAGAAGACAAGATCTGATATCTTCGATCCCCTCCGCTTCCAAATACAGAAAGACAAGATCTACAATCTTCGATCCCCATCGCTGCCAAATACAAAATGATAAGATCTGATATCTTCGATCTCCTCCGCTGCCAAATACAGGAAGATAAAATCTGCTATCTTCGATCCCCTTTGCTGCCAAATACAGGAAGACAAGATCTGCTATCTTCGATCTCCTACGCTGCCAAATACAGGAAGACAAGATCTGCTATCTTCGATCCCCTCTGCTGCCAAATAGAGGAAGACAAGATCTGCTATCTTCGATCCCTTCCGCTGCCGAATACAGGAAGACAAGATCTGCTATCTTCGATCTCCTCCGCTGCCAAATAAAGGAAGACAAGATCTGCTATCTTGTATCCCCTCCGCTGTCAAATACAGGAAGACAAGATCTGCTATCTTCGATCCCCTTTGCTGCCAAATACAGGAAGACAAGATCTGCTATCTTCGATCCCCTCCGCTACAAAATATAGGAAGACAAGATCTGCTACCTTCGATCCCCTTCGCTGCCAAATAGAGGAAGACAAGATCTGCTATCTTCGATCCCTTCCGCGGCCGAATTCAGGAAGACAAGATCTGCTATCTTCGATCTCCTCCGCTACCAAATACAGGAAGACAAGATCAAATATCTTCGATGCCTTCCGCTGCCAAATACAGGAAGACAAGATCTGCTATCTTCGATCCCCTCCGCTGCCAAATACAGGAAGACAAGATATCCCCTTCCGCTCCCAAATACAGGAAGACAAGATCTGCTATCTTCGATCTCCTCCGCTGCTAAATACAGGAAGACAAGATCTGCTATCTTCGATCCCTTCCGCTGCCAAATACAGGAAGACAAGATCTGATATCTTCGATCCCCTCCGCTGCCAAATACAGGGATGCAAGATCTGATATCTTCGATCCCCTCCGATGCCAAATACAGGAAAACAAGATCTGATATCTTCAATCCCTTTCGCTGCCAAATTCAGAAAGACAAGATGTGATATCTTCGATCCTCTCTGCTACCAAATACAGGAAGACAAGATCTGCTATCTTCGATCTCCTCCGCTGCTAAATATAGGAAGACAAGATCTGCTATCTTCGATCCCTTCTGCTGCCAAATACAGGAAGACAAGATCTGATATCTTCGATCTCCTCTGCTGCCAAATTTAGGAAGATAGGATCTGCTATGTTCGATCTCCTCTGCTACCAAATACAGGAAGACAAGATTTCCTATCTTCGATCCCTTCCACTACCAAATACAGGAAGACAAGATCTGGTATCTTCGATCCCCTCTGCTGCCAAATACAGGAAGACAAGATCTGCTATCTTCGATCCCTTCCGCTGCCAAATACAGGAAGATAAGATCTGCTATCTTCGATCTCCTCCACTGGCAAAGACATGAAGACAAGATCTGCTATCGTCGATCCTATCCGCTGCCAAATACAGGAAGACAAGATCTGCTATCTTCGATCCCCTCTACTGCTAATTACAGCAAGACAAGATCTGCTATCTTCGATCCCCTCCGCTGCCAAATACAGGAAGACTAGTTCTGATATCCTTGATCCCCTCCGCTGTAAAATATAGGAGGACAAGATCTGCTATCTTCGATCTCCTCCGCTGCCAAATAAAGGAAGATAAGATCTGCTATCTTCGATCCCCTCCGCTGTCAAATACAAGAAGACAAGATCTGATATCTTCGATCCCCTCTGCTGCCAAATACAGAAAGACAAGATCTACAATCTTCGATCCCCATCACTGCCAAATACAAAATGATAAGATCTGATATCTTCGATCTCCTCCGCTGCCAAATATAGGAAGACAAAATCTGCTATCTTCGATCCCCTCCGCTGCCAAATACAGGAGGACAAGATCTGCTATCTTCAATCTCCTCCGCTGCCAAATAAAGGAAGACAAGATCTGCTATCTTCGATCCCCTCCGCTGCCAAATATAAGAAGACAAGATCTGATATCTTCGATCCCCTCCGCTGCCAAATACAGAAAGACAAGATCTACAATCTTCGATCCCCATCGCTGCCAAATACAAAATGATAAGATCTGATATCTTCGATCTCCTCCGCTGCCAAATACAGGAAGACAAAATCTACTATCTTCGATCCCCTTTGCTGCCAAATACAGGAAGACAAGATCTGCTATCTTCGATCTCCTACGTTGCCAAATACAGGAAGACAAGATCTGCTATCTTCGATCCCCTCCGCTGCCAAATAGAAGAAGACAAGATCTGCTATCTTCGATCCCTTCCGCTGCCGAATACAGGAAGACAAGATCTGCTATCTTCGATCTCCTCCGCTGCCAAATAAAGGAAGACAAGATCTGCTATCTTGTATCCCCTCCGCTGTCAAATACAGGAAGACAAGATCTGCTATCTTCGATCCCCTTTGCTGCCAAATACAGGAAGACAAGATCTGCTATCTTCGATCCCCTCCGCTACAAAATATAGCAAGACAAGATCTGCTACCTTCGATCCCCTCCGCTGCCAAATAGAAGAAGATAAGGTCTGCTATCTTCGATCCCTTCCGCGGCCGAATTCAGGAAGACAAGATCTGCTATCTTCGATCTCATCCGCTGCCAAATAAAGGAAGACAAGATCTGCTATCTTCGATCTCCTCCGCTACCAAATACAGGAAGACAAGATCAAATATCTTCGATGCCTTCCGCTGCCAAATACAGGAAGACAAGATCTGCTATCTTCGATCCCCTCCGCTGCCAAATACAGGAAGACAAGATCTGATATCTTCGATCCCTTCCGCTGCCAAATACAGGAAAACAAGATCTGCTATCTTCGATCCCCTCCACCGCCAAATACAGGAAGACAAGATCTGATATCTTCGATCCCTTCCGCTCCCAAATACAGGAAGACAAGATCTGCTATCTTCGATCTCCTCCGCTGCTAAATACAGGAAGACAAGATCTGCTATCTTCGATCCCTTCCGCCGCCAAATACAGGAAGACAAGATCTGATATCTTCGATCCCATTCGCTGCCAAATACAAGGATGCAAGATCTGATATCTTCGATCCCCTCCGCTGCCAAATACAGGAAGACAAGATCTGATATCTTCAATCCCTTTCGCCGCCAAATTCAGGAAGACAAGATTGATATCTTCGATCCTCTCTACTGCGAAATACAGGAAGACAAGATCTGCTATCTTCGATCTCCTCCGCTGCCAAATACTAGAAGACAAGATCTGCTATCTTCGATCCCTTCCGCTGCCAAATACAGGAAGACAAGATCTGATATCTTCGATCCCCTCTGCTGCCAAATTCAGGAAGACAAGATCTCCTATCTTCGATCCCCTCCGCTGCCAAATACAGGAAGAGAAGATCTGATATCTTCGATCAACTCCGCTGTCAAATACAGGAAGACAAGATCTGCTATCTTCGATCCCCTCCGCTGCCAAATACAGGGATGCAAGATCTGATATCTTCGATCCCCTCCACTGCCAGATACAGGAAGACAAGATCTGATATCTTCAATCCCTTTCGCTGCCAAATTCAGGAAGACAAGATGTGATATCTTCGATCCTCTCTGCTACCAAATACAGGAAGACAAGATCTGCTATCTTCGATCTCCTCCGCTGCCAAATATAGGAAGACAAGTTCTGATATCCTCGATCCCCTCTGCTGCCAAATACAGGAGGACAAGATCTGCTATCTTCGATCTCCTCCGCTACCAAATAAAGGAAGACAAGATCTGCTATCTTCGATCCCCTCTGCTGCCAAATACAAGAAGACAAGATCTGATATCTTCGATCCCCTCCGCTGCCAAATACAAAAAGACAAGATCTACAATCTTCGATCCCCATCGCTGCCAAATACAAAATGATAAGATCTGATATCTTCGATCTCCTCCGCTGCCAAATATAGGAAGACAAAATCTGCTATCTTCGATCCCCTTTGCTGCCAGAAACAGGAAAACAAGATCTGCTATCTTCGATCTCCTCCGCTGCCAAATACAGGAAGACAAGATCTGCTATCTTCGATCCCCTCCGCTGCCAAATAGAGGAAGACAAGATCTGCTACCTTCGATCCCTTCCGCTGCCGAATACAGGAAGACAAGATCTGCTATCTTCGATCTCCTTCGTTGCCAAATAAAGGAAGATAAGATCTGTTATCTTGTATCCCCTCCGCTGTCAAATACAGGAAGACAAGATCTGCTATCTTCGATCCCCTTTGCTGCCAAATACAGGAAGACAAGATCTGCTATCTTCGATCCCCTCCGCTGCCAAATATAGGAAGACAACATCTGCTACCTTCGATCCCCTCCGCTGCCAAATAGAGGAAGACAAGATCTGCTATCTTCGATCCCTTCCACGGCTGAATTTAGGAAGACAAGATCTGCTATCTTCGATCTCATCCGCTGGCAAATAAAAGAAGACAAGATCTGCTATCTTCGATCTCCTCCGCTACCAAATACAGGAAGACAAGATCTGCTATCTTCGATCCCCTCCGCTGCCAAATACAGGAAGGCAAGATCTGATATCTTTGATCCCTTCCGCTGCCAAATACAGGAAAACAAGATCTGCTATCTTCGATCCCCTCCGCTGCCAAATACAGGAAGACAAGATCTGATATCTTCGATCCCTTCCGCTCCAAAATACAGGAAGACAAGATCTGCTATCTTCGATCCCCTCCGCTGCCAAATAGAGGAAGACAAGATCTGCTACCTTCGATCCCTTCCGCTGCCGAATACAGGAAGACAAGATCTGCTATCTTCGATCTCCTCCGCTGCCAAATAAAGGAAGACAAGATCTGTTATCTTGTATCCCCTCCGCTGTCAAATACAGGAAGACAAGATCTGCTATCTTCGATCCCCTTTGCTGCCAAATACAGGAAGACAAGATCTGCTATCTTCGATCCCCTCCGCTGCCAAATATAGGAAGACAACATCTGCTACCTTCGATCCCCTCCGCTGCCAAATAGAGGAAGACAAGATCTGCTATCTTCGATCCCTTCCACGGCTGAATTTAGGAAGACAAGATCTGCTATCTTCGATCTCATCCACTGCCAAATAAAAGAAGACAAGATCTGCTATCTTCGATCTCCTCCGCTACCAAATACAGGAAGACAAGATCTGCTATCTTCGATCCCCTCCACTGCCAAATACAGGAAGGCAAGATCTGATATCTTTGATCCCTTCCGCTGCCAAATACAGGAAAACAAGATCTGCTATCTTCGATCCCCTCCGCTGCCAAATACAGGAAGACAAGATCTGATATCTTCGATCCCTTCTGCTCCAAAATACAGAAAGACAAGATCTGCTATCTTCGATCTCCTCCGCTGCTAAATACAGGAAGACAAGATCTGCTATTTTCGATCCCCTTCGCTGCCAAATACAGGAAGACAAGATCTGCTATCTTCGATCCCCTCCACTGCCAAATACAGGAAGACAAGATCTGATATCTTCGATCCCCTCCGTTGTCAAATACAGTAAGACAAGATCTGATATCTTCGATCCCCTCTGCTGCCAAATACAGGAATACAAGATCTACTATCTTCGATCCCCTCCGCTGCCAAATACAGGAAGACAAGATATGATATCTTCAATCCCTTTTGCTGCCAAATTCAGGAAGACAAGATTTGATATCTTCGATCCTCTCTGCTGCCAAATAAAAGAAGACAAGATCTGCTATCTTCGATCTCCTCCGCTGCCAAATACAGGAAGACAAGATCTGCTATCTTCGATCCCTTCCGCTGCCAAATATAGGAAGACAAGATATGATATCTTCGATCCCCTCTACTGCCAAATTCAGGAAGACAAGATCTCTTATCTTCGATCCCCTCTGCTGCCAAATACAGGAAGACAAGATCTGATATCTTCGATCAACTCTGCTGTCAAATACAGGAAGACAAGATCTGCTATCTTCGATCCCCTCCGCTACCAAATACAGGGATGCAAGATCTGATATCTTCGATCCCTTCCGCTGCCAAATACAGGAAGACAAGATCTGATATCTTCAATCCCTTTCGCTGCCAAATTTAGGAAGACAAGATGTGATATCTTCGATCCCCTCTGCTGCCAAATACAGGAAGACAAGATCTGCTATCTTCGATCTCCTCCGCTGCCAAATATAGGAAGACAAGATCTGCTATCTTCGATCCCTTCTGCTGCCAAATACAGGAAGACAAGATCTGATATCTTCGATCCCCTCTGCTGCCAAATTCAGGAAGACAATATCTGCTATGTTCGATCTCCTCTGCTGCCAAATACAGGAAGACAAGATTTCCTATCTTCGATCCCTTCCGCTGCCAAATACAGGAAGACAAGATCTGATATCTTCGATCCCCCTTGCTGCCAAATACAGGAAGACAAGATCTGCTATCTTCGATCCCCTCCGCTGCCAAATACAGGAAGACAAGATCTGCTATCTTCGATCTCCTCCGCTGCCAAAGACATGAAGACAAGATCTGCTATCGTCGATCCCATCCGCTACCAAATACAGGAAGACAAGATCTGCTATCTTCGATCCCCTCTACTGCAAATTACAGGAAGACAAGATCTACTATCTTCGATCCCCTCCGCTGCCAAATACAGGAAGACAAGTTCTGATATCCTTGATCCCCTCCGCTGCCAAATATAGGAGGACAAGATCTGCTATCTTCGATCTCCTCCGCTGCCAAATAAAGGAAGACAAGATCTGCTATCTTCGATCCCCTCCGCTGTCAAATACAAGAAGACAAGATCTGATATCCTCGATCCCTTCTGCTGCCAAATACAGAAAGACAAGATCTACAATCTACGATCCCCATCGCTGCCAAATACAAAATGATAAGATCTGATATCTTCAATCTCCTCCGTTGCCAAATACAGGAAGACAAAATCTGCTATCTTCGATCCCCTTTGCTGCCAAATACAGGAAGACAAGATCTGCTATCTTCGATCTCCTCTGCTGCCAAATACAGGAAGATAAGATCTGCTATCTTCGATCCTCTCCGCTGCCAAATAGAGGAAGACAAGATCTGCTATCTTCGATCCCTTCCGCTGCCGAATACAGGAAGACAAGATCAGCTATCTTCGATCTCCTCCGTTGCCAAATAAAGGAAGACAAGATCTGCTATCTTGTATCCCCTCCGCTGTCAAATACAGGAAGACAAGATCTGCTATCTTCGATCCCCTTTGCTGCCAAATACAGGAAGACAAGATCTGCTATCTTCGATCCCTTCCGCTGCTAAATATAGGAAGACAAGATCTGCTACCTTCGAACCCCTCCGCTGCCAAATAGAGGAAGACAAGATCTGCTATCTTCGATCCCTTCCGCGGCTGAATTTAGGATGACAAGATCTGCTATCTTCGATCTCATCCGCTGCCAAATAAAGGGAGACAAGATCTGCTATCTTCGATCTCCTCCGCTACCAAATACAGGAAGACAAGATCAAATATCTTCGATGCCTTCCGCTGCCAAATACAGGAAGACAAGATCTGCTATCTTCGATCCCCTCCGCTGCCAAATACATGAAGACAAAATCTGATATCTTCAATCCCTTCCGCTGCCAAATACAGGAAAACAAGATATGCTATCTTCGATCCCCTCCGCTGCAAATACAGGAAGACAAGATCTGATATATTTGATCCCTTCCGCTCCCAAATACAGGAAGACAAGATCTTCTATCTTCGATCTCCTCCGCTGCTAAATACAGGAAGACAAGATCTGCTATTTTCGATCCCCTTCCCTGCCAAATACAGGAAGACAAGATCTGCTATCTTCGATCCCCTCCACTGCCAAATACAGGAAGACAAGATCTGATATCTTCGATCCCCTCCGTTGTCAAATACAATAAGACAATATCTGCAATCTTCGATCCCCTCCGCTGCCAAATACAGGAATGCAAGATCTACTATCTTCAATCCCCTCCGCTGCCAAATACAGGAAGAGAAGATCTGATATCTTCAATCCCTTTCGCTGCCAAATTCAGGAAGACAAGATCTGATATCTTCGATCCTCTCTGCTGCCAAATAGAGGAAGACAAGATCTGCTATCTTCGATCTCCTCTGCTGCCAAATACAGGAAGACAAGATCTGCTATCTTCGATCCCTTCCGCTGCCAAATACAGGAAGACAAGATCTGATATCTTCGATCCCCTCTGCTGCCAAATTCAGGAAGACAAGATCTCCTATCTTCGATCCCTTCCGCTGCCAAATACAGGAAGACAAGATTTGCTATCTTCGATCTCCTCCGCTGCCAAATAAAAGAAGACAAGATCTGCTATCTTCGATATCCTCTGCAGCCAAACACAGAAAGACAAGATCTGATATCTTTGATCCCCTCCGCTATCAAATACAGGAAGACCAGATCTGCTATCTTCGATCTCCTCTGCAGCCAAACACAGAAAGACAAGATCTGATATCTTTGATCCCCTCCGCTATCAAATACAGGAAGACAAGATCTGCTATCTATGATCCCCTCCGCTGCCAAATACAGGAAGACAAGATCTGCTATCTTCGATCTCCTCCGCTGCCAAATACAGGAAGACAAGATCTGCTATCTTCGATCCCCTCCGCTGCCAAATAGAGGAAGACAAGATCTGCTATCTTCGATCCCCTCCGCTGCCAAATACAGGAAGACAAGATCTGCTATCTTCGATCCCCTCTGCTGCCAAATACAGGAAGACGAGATCTGATATCTTTGATCTCCTCCACTGCCAAAGACATGAAGACAAGATCTGCTATCGTCGATCCCCTCCACTGCCAAATACAGGAAGACAAGATCTGCTATCTTCGATCCCCTCCACTGCCAAATATAGGAAGACAAGATCTACTATCTTCAATCCCTTTCGCTGCCAAATACAGGAAGACAAGATCTTATATCCTCGATCCCCTCCGCTGCCAAATACAGGAAGACAAGATTTGCTATCTTCGATCTCCTCCACTGCCAAATACAGGAAGACAAGATCTACTATCTTCGATCCCCTCCGCTGCCAAATACAAGAAGACAAGATCTAATATCTTCGATCCCCTCCGCTGCCAAATACAGGAAGACAAGATCTGCTATCTTCGATCTCCTCTGCTACCAAATACAGGAAGACAACATCTGCTATCTTCGATCCCCTCCGCTGCCAAATACAAAATGACAAGATCTGATATCTTCGATCTCCTCCGCGGCCAAATACAGGAAGACAAGATCTGTTATCTTCGATCCCCTTTGCTGCAAAATACAGGAAGACAAGATCTGCTATCTTCGATCTCCTCGGCTGCCAAATATAGGAAGACAAGATCTGCTATCTTCGATCCCCTCCGCTACCAAATACAGGAAGACAAGATTTGATATCTTCGATCTCTTCCGCTGCAAACTACAGGAAAACAAGATCTGCTATCTTCGATCCCCTCCGCTGCCAAATACAGGAAGACAAGATCTGATATCTTTGATCCCTTCCGCTCCCAAATACAGGAAGACAAGATCTGCTATCTTTGATCTCCCCCGCTGCTAAATACAGGAAGACAAGATCTGCTATTTTCGATCCCCTTCGCTGCCAAATATAGGAAGACAAGATCTGCTATCTTCGATCCCCTCCACTGCCAAATACAGGAAGACAAGATCTGATATCTTCGATCCCCTCCGTTGTCAAATACAGTAAGACAAGATCTGATATCTTCGATCCCCTCTGCTGCCAAATACAGGAATGCAAGATCTACTATCTTTGATCCCCTCCGCTGCCAAATACAGAAAGACAAGATCTGATATCTTCAATCCCTTTCGCTGCCAAATTCAGGAAGACAAGATTGATATCTTCGATCCTCTCTACAGCCAAATACAGGAAGACAAGATCTGCTATCTTCGATCTCCTCCGCTGCCAAATACTAGAAGACAAGATCTGCTATCTTCGATCCCTTCCGCTGCCAAATACAGGAAGACAAGATCTGATATCTTCGATCCCCTCTGCTGCCAAATTCAGGAAGACAAGATCTCCTATCTTCGATCCCCTCCGCTGCCAAATACAGGAAGAGAAGATCTGATATCTTCGATCAACTCCGCTGTCAAATACAGGAAGACAAGATCTGCTATCTTCGATCCCCTCCGCTGCCAAATACAGGGATGCAAGATCTGATATCTTCGATCCCCTCCACTGCCAGATACAGGAAGACAAGATCTGCTATCTTTGATCCCTTTTGCTGCCAAATTCAGGAAGACAAGATGTGATATCTTCGATCCTCTCTGCTACCAAATACAGGAAGACAAGATCTGCTATCTTCGATCTCCTCCGCTGCCAAATATAGAAGACAAGATCTGCTATCTTCGATCCTTTTCGCTTCCAAATACAGGAAGACAAGATCTGATATCTTCGATCCCCTCTGCTGCCAAATTTAGGAAGACAAGATCTGCTATCTTCGATCCCCTCCGCTGCCAAATATAGGAAGACAAGATTTGCTATCTTCGATCTCCTCCGCTGCCAAATAAAGGAAGACAAGATCTGCTATCTTCGATCTCCTCTGCAGCCAAACACAGAAAGACAAGATCTGATATCTTTGATCCCCTCCGCTATCAAATACAGGAAGACCAGATCTGCTATCTTCAATCCCTTTCGCTGCCAAATTTAGGAAGACAAGATTGATATCTTCGATCCTCTCTACTGCCAAATACAGGAAGACAAGATCTGCTATCTTCGATCTCCTCCGCTGCCAAATACTAGAAGACAAGATCTGCTATCTTCGATCCCTTCCGCTGCCAAATACAGGAAGACAAGATCTGATATCTTCGATCCCCTCTGCTGCCAAATTCAGGAAGACAAGATCTCCTATCTTCGATCCCCTCCGCTGCCAAATACAGGAAGAGAAGATCTGATATCTTCGATCAACTCCGCTGTCAAATACAGGAAGACAAGATCTGCTATCTTCGATCCCCTCCGCTGCCAAATACAGGGATGCAAGATCTGATATCTTCGATCCCCTCCGCTGCAAAATACAGAAAGACAAGATCTGATATCTTCAATCCCTTTCGCTGCCAAATTCAGGAAGACAAGATGTGATATCTTCGATCCTCTCTGCTACCAAATACAGGAAGACAAGATCTGCTATCTTCGATCTCCTCTGCTGCCAAATATAGGAAGACAAGATCTGCTATCTTCGATCCTTTTCGCTGCCAAATACAGGAAGACAAGATCTGATATCTTCAATCCCCTCTGCTGCCAAATTCAGGAAGACAAGATCTGCTATTCGATCTCCTCTGCTGCCAAATACAGGAAGACAAGATTTCCTATCTTTGATCCCTTCCGCTGCCAAAGACAGGAAGACAAGATCTGATATCTTTGATCCCCTCTGCTGCCATTATCTTCCTGAAGACAAGATCTGCTATCTTCGATCCCCTCCGCTGCCATTATCTTCCTGTATTTGGCAGCAAAAGAGATCAAAGATAACAGAACTTGTCTTCCTGTATTTGGCAGCAGAAGGGATCGAAGATATCAGATCTTGTCTTCTTGTATTTGACAGCGGAGGGGATCGAAGATAGCAGATCTTGTCTTCCTAATTTGGTAGTAGAGGACATCGAAGACAACAGATCTTGTCTTCCTGTATTTGGCAGCAGAGGGGATCGAAGATATCAGATCTTGTCTTCCTAAATTTTGCAGCGAAAGGGATGGAAGATATCAGATCTTGTCTGCTTGTATTTGGCAGCAGAAGGGATCGAAGATGGCAGATCTTGTCTTCCTGTATTTTGAGCGGCGGGGATCGAAGATAGCAGATCTTGCCTTCCTGTATTTGGAAGCGAAGTAGATTGAAGATAGCAGATCATGTTTTCCTGTATTTGGCAGCGGAGCGGATCGAAGATAGCAGATCTTGTCTTCTTGTATTTGGTAGTGGGGGGATTAAAGATAGCAGATCTTGTCTTCCTGTATTTGGCAGTAGAGGGGATCGAAGATAGTAGATCTTATCTTCATGTATTTGGCAGCAGAGGAGATCGAGGATAGCAGATCTTGTCTGCCTATATTTGGCAGCGAAGGGGATCGAAGATAGTAGATCTTGTCTTCCTGTATTTGGCAGCGGAGGGGATCGAAGATATCAGATCTTGTCTTCCTGTATTTGGTAGTAGGGGTTGAAGATAGTAGATCTTATCTTCATGTATTTGGCAGCAGAGGAGATCGAGGATAGCAGACCTTGTCTTCCTGTATTTGGTAGTAGGGGATCAAAGATAGTAGATCTTATCTTCATGTATTTGGCAGCGGAGGAGATCGAGGATAGCAGATCTTGTCTTCCTGTATTTGGCAGCGAAGGGGATCGAAGATAGTAGATCTTATCTTCATGTATATGGCAGCGGAGGAGATCGAGGATAGCAGATCTTGTCTTCCTGTATTTGGTAGTGGGGGATTGAAGATAGCAGATTTTGTCTTCCTGTATTTGGCAGCAGAGGGGATCGAAGATAGTAGATCTTATCTTTATGTATTTGGCAGCGGAGGAGATCGAGGATAGCAGATCTTGTCTTCCTTTATTTGGCAGCGAAGGGGATCGAAGATAGCTGATCTTGTCTTCCTATATTTGTCAGCGGAGGACATCGAAGATAGCAGATCTTGTCTTCCTGTCTTTGGCAGCGGAAGGGATCGAAGATATCAGATCTTGTCTTCCTATATTTGGCAGCGGAGGGGATCGAATATAGCAGATCTTGTCTTTATGTATTTGGCAGCGGAAGGGATCGAAGATAGTAGATCTTGTCTTCATGTATTTGGTAGCGGAGGAGATCAAAGATATCAGACCTTGTCTTCCTGTATTTGGCAGCGGAAGGGATCGAAGATAGCAGATCTTGTCTTCCTGTATTTGGCAGTGGAGGGGATCGAAGATAGCAGATCTGATCTTCCTGTATTTGGCAGCGGAGGAGATCGAGGATAGCAGATCTTGTCTTCCTATATTTGGCAGTGAATGGGATCGAAGATAGCAGATCTTGTCTTCCTGTATTTGGTAGCGAAGGAGATCGAAGCTAGTAGATCATGTTTTCCTGTATTTGGCAGCGAAAGGGATTGAAGATATCAGATCTTGTCTTCCTGTATTTGGCAGCGGAGGGGATCGAAGATAGTAGATCTTGTCTTCCTGTATCTGGCAGTGGAGGGGATCGAAGATATCAAATCTTGTCTTCCTGTAGCAGCGGAGGGGATCGAATGTAGCAGATCTTGTCTTCCTGTATTTGGCAGCGGAAGAGATCGAAGATAACAGATCTTGTCTTCCTGTATTTGGCAGCAGAAGGGATCGAAGATATCAGATCTTGTCTTCTTGTATTTGGCAGCGGAGGGGATCGAAGATAGCAGATCTTGTCTTCCTGATTTGGCAGCAGAGGACATCGAAGATAGCAGATCTTGTCTTCCTGCATTTGGTAGCAGAGGGGATCGAAGATATCAGATCTTGTCTTCCTGAATTTTGCAGCGAAAGGGATGGAAGATATCATATCTTGTCTACCTGTATTTGGCAGAAGAAGGGATCGAAGATAGCAGATCTTGTCTTCCTATATTTGGCAGCGGAGGAGATCGAAGATAGTAGATCTTATCTTTCTGTATTTAGCAGCGGAGGGGATCGAAGATATCAGATCCTGTCTTCCTGCATTTGGCAGAGGAGGGGATTGAGGATATCGGATCTTGTCTTCTTGTATTTGGAGCGGAGGGGATCAAAGATAGCAGATCTTGTCTTCCTGTATTTGGCAGCAGAGGGGATCGACGATATCAGATCTTGTCTTCTTGTATTTGGCAGAAGAGGGGATCGAAGATAGCAGATCATGTCTTCCTGTATTTGGCAGCGGAGGGGATCGAAGATAACAGATCTTGCCTTCCTGTATTTGGAAGCGGAGCGGATCGAGGATATCAGATCTTATCTTCCTGTATTTGGCAGCGGAGGGGATCGAAGATAGCACATCTTGTCTTCCTGTATTTGGCAGCGGAGGGGATCGAAGATATCAGATCTTGTCTTCACGAATTTGGCAGCGGAGGGGATCGAAGATATCAGATCTTGTCTTCCTGTATTTGGTAGCGGAGGAGATCGAAGATAGCAGATCTCGTCTTCCTTTATTTGGCAGCGGAGGAGATCGAAGATAGCAGAGTTTGTCTTCCTAAACTCGGCAGCGGAAGGGATCGAAGATAGCAGATCTCTTCTTCCACTATTTGGTAGCAGAGGGCATCGAATATAGCAGATCTTGTCTTTCTGTATTTGGCAGCGGAGGGGATCGAAGATAGCAGATCTTGTCTTCCTGTATTTGGCGGCAAAGGGGATCGAAGATAGCAGATCTTGTCTTCCAGTATTTGGAGCGGCAGGGCTCGAAGATAGCAGATCTTGCCTTCCTGTATATGGCAGCGAAGGAGCTCGAAGATAGCAGATCATGTTTTCCTGTATTTGGCAGCAGAGCGGATCAAAGATAGCAGACCTTGTCTTCCTGTAATTGGTAGTGGGGGGATTGAAGATAGCAGATCTTGTCTTCCTGTATTTGGCAGAAGAGGGGATCAAAGATAGTAGATCTTATCTTCATGTATTTGGCAGCGGAGGAGATCGAGGATAGCAGATCTTGTCTTCCTGTATTTGGTAGTGGGGGATTGAAGATAGCAGATCTTATCTTCCTGTATTTGGCAGCAGAGGGGATCGAAGATAGTAGATCTTATCTTCATGTATTTGGTAGTGGAGGAGATCGAGGATAGCAGATCTTGTCTACCTGTATTTGGCAGCGAAGGGGATCAAAGATAATAGATCTTGTCTTCCTGTATTTGGCAGCGGAGGGGATCGAAGATATCAGATCTTGTCTTCCTATATTCGGTAGTAGGGGATTGAAGATAGTAGATCTTATCTTCATGTATTTGGCAGCAGAGGAGATCGAGGATAGCAGATCTTTTCTTCCTGTATTTGGTAGTAGGGGATCGAAGATAGTAGATCTTATCTTCATGTATTTGGCAGCGGAGGAGATCGAGGATAGCAGATCTTGTCTTCCTGTATTTGGCAGCGAAGGGGATCGAAGATAGTAGATCTTATCTTCATGTATTTGGCAGCGGAAGAGATCGAGGATAGCAGATCTTGTCTTCCTGTATTTGGTAGTGGGGGATTGAAGATAGCAGATCTTGTCTTCCTGTATTTGGCACCAGAGGGGATCGAAGATAGTAGATCTTATCTTTATGTATTTGGCAGCGGAGGAGATCGAGGATAGCAGATCTTGTCTTCCTGTATTTGGCAGCGAAGGGGATCGAAGATAGCTGATCTTGTCTTCCTGTATTTGGCAGGGGAGGAGATCGAAGATAGCAGATCTTGTCTTCCTGTCTTTGGCAGCGGAAGGGATCGAAGATATCAGAACTTGTCTTCCTATATTTGGCAGCGGAGGGGATCGAATATAGTAGATCTTGTCTTCCTGTATTTGGCAGCGGAAGGGATCGAAGATAGCAGATCTTGTCTTCATGTATTTGGTAGCGGAAGAGATCGAAGATATCAGATCTTGTCTTCCTCTATTTGGCAGCGGAAGGGATCGAAGATAGCAGATCTTGTCTTCCTGTATTTGGCAGTGGAGGGGATCGAAGATAGTAGATCTCATCTTCCTGTATTTGGCAGCGGAGGAGATCGAGGATAGCAGATCTTGTCTTCCTGTATTTGGCAGCGAATGGGATCGAAGATAGCAGATCTTGTCTTCCTGTATTTGGCAGCGGAGGGGATCGAAGATATCAGATCTTTTCTTCCTGTATTTGGCAGCGGAGGGGATCGACGATAGCAGATATTGTCTTCCTGTATTTGGCAGCAGAGGGATCGAAGATATCAGATCTTGTCTTCCTAAATTTGGCAGCGAAAGGGATTGAAGATATCAGATCTTGTCTTCCTGTATTTGGCAGCGGAGGGGATCGAAGATAGTAGATCTTGTCTTCATGTATCTGGCAGCGAAGGGGATCGAAGATATCAAATCTTGTCTTCCTGTAGCAGCGGAGGGGATCGAATGTAGCAGATCTTGTCTTCCTGTATATGGCAGCAGAAGAGATCGAAGATAACAGAACTTGTCTTCCTGTATTTGGTAGCAGAAGGGATCGAAGATATCAGATCTTATCTTCTTGTATTTGACAGCGGAGGGGATCGAAGATAGTAGATCTTGTCTTCCTGATTTGGTAGCAGAGGACATCGAAGACAACAGATCTTGTCTTCCTGTATTTGGCAGCAGAGGGGATCGAAGATATCAGATCTTGTCTTCCTAAATTTTGCAGCAAAAGGGATGGAAGATATTAGATCTTGTCTGCCTGTATTTGGCAGCAGAAGGGATCGAAGATGGCAGATCTTGTCTTCCTGTATTTTGAGCGGCGAGGATCAAAGATAGCAGATCTTGCCTTCCTGTATTTGGAAGCGAAGTAGATTGAAGATAGCAGATCATGTTTTCCTGTATTTGGCAGCGGAGCGGATCGAAGATAGCAGATCTTGTCTTCCTGTATTTGGTAGTGGGGGGATTGAAGATAGCAGATCTTGTCTTCCTGTATTTGGCAGTAGAGGGGATCGAAGATAGTAGATCTTATCTTCATGTATTTGGCAGCGAAGGAGATCGAGGATAGCAGATCTTGTCTGCATGTTTTTGGCAGCGAAGGGGATCGAAGATAGTAGATCTTGTCTTCCTGTATTTGGCAGCGGAGGGGATCGAAGATATCAGATCTTGTCTTCCTGTATTTGGTAGTAGGGGTTGAAGATAGTAGATCTTATCTTCATGTATTTGGCAGAGGAGGAGATCGAGGATAGCAGATCTTGTCTTCCTGTATTTGGCAGCGAAGGGGATCGAAGATAGTAGATCTTATCTTCCTAAATTTTGCAGCGAAAGGGATGGAAGATATCAGATCTTGTCTGCCTGTATTTGGCAGCAGAAGGGATCAAAGATAGCAGATCTTGTCTTCCTGTATTTGGCAGCGGAGGAGATCGAAGATAGTAGATCTTATCTTCCTGTATTTGGCAGCGGAAGGGATTGAAGATATCAGATCCTGTCTTCCTGTATTTGGCAGAGGAGGGGATTGAGGATATCGGATCTTGTCTTCTTGTATTTGGAGCGGAGGGGATCAAAGATAGCAGATCTTGTCTTCCTGTATTTGGCAGCAGAGGGGATCGAAGATATCAGATCTTGTCTTCTTGTATTTGGCAGCAGAGGGGATCGAAGATAGCAGATCATGTTTTCCTATATTTGGCAGCGGAGGGGATCGAGGATATCAGATCTTGTCTTCCAATATTTGGCAGGGGAGGGGATCGAAGATAACAGATCTTGTCTTCCTGTATTTGGAAGCGGAGCGGATCGAGGATATCAGATCTTGTCTTCCTGTATTTGGCAGCGGAGGGGATCGAAGATAGCAGATCTTGTCTTCCTGTATTTGGCAGCGGAGGGGATCGAAGATATCAGCTCTTGTCTTCACGAATTTGGCAGCGGAGGGGATCGAAGATATCAGATCTTGTCTTCCTGTATTTGGTTACGGAGGAGATCGAAGATAGCAGATCTTGCCTTCCTTTATTTGGCAGCAGAGGAGATCGAAGATAGCAGATCTTGTCTTCCTGAACTCGGCAGCGGAAGGGATCGAAGATAGCAGATCTTGTCTTCCCCTATTTGGTAGCGGAGGGGATCGAATATAGCAGATCTTGTCTTCCTGTATTTGGAGCGGAGGGGATCGAAGATAGCAGATCTTGTCTTCCTGTATCTGGCAGCGGAGGGGATCGAAGATATCAAATCTTGTCTTCCTGTAGTAGCGGAGGGGATCGAAGGTAGCAGATCTTGTCTTCCTGTATTTGCCAGTGGAAGAGATCGAAGATAACAGATCTTGTCTTCCTGTATTTGGCAGCAGAAGGGATCAAAGATATCAGATCTTGTCTTCTTATATTTGGCAGCGGAGGGGATCGAAGATAGCAGATCTTGTCTTCCAAATTTGTCAGCAGAGGAGATCGAAGATAGCAGATCTTTTCTTCCTGTATTTGGCAGCAGAGGGGATCGAAGATATCAGATCTTGTCTTCTAGAATTTTGTAGCGAAAGGGATGGAAGATATTAGATCTTGTCTTCCTGTATTTGGTAGCAGAAGGGATCGAAGATGGCAGATCTTGTCTTCCTGTATTTGGCAGCGGAGGAGATCGAAGATAGCAGAACTTATCTTCCTATATTTGGCAGCGGAGGAGATCGAAGATATCAGATCTTGTCTTCCTGTATTTGGGAGCGGAAGGGATCGAGGATATCTGATCTTGTCTTCCTGTATTTGGAGCGGAGGGGATCAAAGATAGCAGATCTTGTCTTCCTGTATTTGGCAGCAGAGGGGATCGAAGATATCAGATCTTGTCTTCTTGTATTTGGCAGCAGAGGGGATCGAAGATAGCAGATCATGTTTTCCTGTATTTGGCAGCGGAGGGGATCGAGGATATCAGATCTTGTCTTCCATTATTTGGCAGCGGAGGGGATCGAAGATAACAGATCTTGTCTTCCTGTATTTGGAAGCGGAGTGGATCGAGGATATCAGATCTTGTCTTCCTGTATTTGGCAGCGGAGGGGATCGAAGATAGCAGACCTTGTCTTCCTGTATTTGGCAACGGAGGGGATCGAAGATATCAGATCTTGTCTTCCTGTATTTGGTTGCGGAGGAGATCGAAGATAGCAGATCTTGTCTTCCTTTATTTGGCACCGGAGGAGATCGAAGATAGTAGATCTTGTCTTCCTGAACTCGGCAGCGGAAGGGATCGAAGATAGCAGATCTTGTCGTCTCCTATTTGGTAGCGGAGGGGATCGAATATAGCAGATCTTGTTTTCCTGTATTTGGAGCAGAGGGGATCGAAGATAGCAGATCTTGTCTTCCTGTATCTGGCAGCGGAGGGAATCGAAGATATCAAATCTTGTCTTCCTGTAGCAGCGGAGGGGATCGAAGGTAGCAGATCTTGTCTTCCTGTATTTGGCAGTGAAAGAGATCAAAAATAACAGATCTTGTCTTCCTGTATTTGGCAGCAGAAGGGATCGAAGATATCAGATCTTGTCTTCTTGTATTTCGTAGCGGAGGGGATCGAAGATAGCAGATCTTGTCTTCTTGATTTGTCAGCAGAGGAGATCGAAGAAAACAGATCTTGTCTTCATGTATTTGGCAGCAGAGGGGATCGAAGATATCAGATCTTGTCTTCCTTAATTTTGCAGCGAAAGGGATGGAAGATATCAGATCTTGTCTTCCTGTATTTGGCAGCAGAAGGGATCGAAGATGGTAGATCTTGTCTTCCTGTATTTGGTAGCGGAGGAGATCGAAGATAGCAGATCTTATATTCCTGTATTTGGCATCGGAGGAGATCGAAGATATCAGATTTTGTCTTCCTGTATTTGGGAGCGGAGGGGGTCGAGGATATCTGATCTTGTCTTCCTGTATTTGGAGCGGAGGGGATCAAAGATAGCAGATCTTGTCTTCTTGTATTTGGCAGCAGAGGGGATTGAAGATAACAGATCATGTTTTCCTGTATTTGGCAGCGGAGGGGATCGAGGATATCAGATCTTGTCTTCTAATATTTGGCAGCGGAGGGGATCGAAGATAACAGATCTTGTCTTCCTGTATTTGGAAGCTGAGCGGATCGAGGATATCAGATCTTGTCTTCCTGTATTTGGCAGCGGAGGGGATCGAGGATAGCAGATCTTGTCTTCCTGTATTTGGCAGCGGAGGGGATCGAAGATATCAGATCTTGTCTTCACGAATTTGGCAGCGGAGGGGATCGAAGATATTAGTTCTTGTCTTCCTGTATTTTGTTGCGGAGGAGATCGAAGATAGCAGATCTTGTCTTCCTTTATTTGGCAGCGGAGGAGATAGAAGATAGCAGATCTTATCTTCCTGAACTCGGCAGCGGAAGGGATCGAAGATAGCAGATCTTGTCTTCCCCTATTTGGTAGCGGAGGGGATCGAATATAGCAGATCTTGTCTTCCTGTATTTGGAGCGGAGGGGATCGAAGATAGCAGATCTTGTCTTCCTGTATCTGGCAGCGGAGGGGATCGAAGATATCAAATCTTGTCTTCCTGTAGCAGCGGAGGGGATCGAAGGTAGCAGATCTTGTCTTCCTGTATTTTGTAGTGGAAGAGATCAAAGATAACAGATCTTGTCTTCCTGTATTTGGCAGCAAAAGGGATCGAAGATATCAGATCTTGTCTTCTTGTATTTGGCAGCGGAGGAGGTTGAAGATAGCAGATCTTGTCTTCCAGATTTGTCAGCAGAGGAGATCGAAGATAGCAGATCTTGTCTTCCTGTATTTGGCAGCAGAGGGGATCAAAGATATCAGATCTTGTCTTCCTAAATTTTACAGCGAAAGGGATGGAAGATATCAGATCTTGTCTTCCTGTATTTGGCAGCAGAAGGGATCGAAGATGGCAGATCTTGTCTTCCTGTATTTGGTAGCGGAGGAGATCGAAGATAGCAGATCTTATCTTCCTATATTTGGCAGCGGAGGAGATCGAAGATATCAGATCTTGTCTTCCTGTATTTGGGTACGGAGGGGATCAAGGATATCTGATCTTGTCTTCCTGTATTTGGAGCGGAGGGGATCAAAGATAGCAGATCTTGTCTTCCTGTATTTGGCAGCAGAGGGAATCGAAGATATCAGATCTTGTCTTCTTGTATTTGGCAGCAGAGGGGATCGAAGATAGCAGATCATGTTTTCCTGTATTTGGCAGCGGAGGGGATCGAGGATATCAGATCTTGTCTTCCAATATTTGGCAGCGGAGGGGATCGAAGATAACAGATCTTGTCTTCCTGTATTTGGAAGCGGAGCGGATCGAGGATATCAGATCTTGTCTTCCTGTATTTGGCAGCGGAGGGGATCGAAGATAGCAGATCTTGTCTTCCTGTATTTGGCAGCGGAGGGGATCGAAGATATCAGATCTTGTCTTCCTGTATTTGGTTGCGGAGGAGATCGAAGATAGCAGATCTTGTCTTCCTTTATTTGGCACCGGAGGAGATCGAAGATAGTAGATCTTGTCTTCCTGAACTCGGGAGCGGAAGGGATCGAAGATAGCAGATCTTGTCTTCCCCTATTTGGTAGCGGAGGGGATCGAATATAGCAGATCTTGTCTTCCTGTATTTGGAGCAGAGGGGATCGAAGATAGCAGATCTTGTCTTCCTGTATCTGGCAGCGGAGGGGATCGAAGATATCAAATCTTGTCTTCCTGTAGCAGCGGAGGGGATCGAAGGTAGCAGATCTTGTCTTCCTGTATTTGGCAGTGGAAGAGATCGAAGATAACAGATCTTGTCTTCCTGTATTTGGCAGCAGAAGGGATCGAAGATATCAGATCTTGTCTTCTTGTATTTGGCAGCGGAGGGGATCGAAGATAGCAGATCTTGTCTTCCAGATTTGTCAGCAGAGGAGATCGAAGATAGCAGATCTTGTCTTCCTGAATTTTGCAGCGAAAGGGATGAAAGATATCAGATCTTGTCTTCCTGTATTTGGCAGCAGAAGGGATCGAAGATGGCAGATCTTGTCTTCCTGTATTTGGTAGCGGAGGAGATCGAAGATAGCAAATCTTATCTTCCTGTATTTGGCAGCGGAGGAGATCGAAGATATCAGATCTTGTCTTCCTGTATTTGGGAGCGGAGGGGATCGAGGATATCTGATCTTGTCTTCCTGTATTTGGAGCGGAAGGGATCAAAGATAGCAGATCTTGTCTTCTTGTATTTGGCAGCAGAGGGGATCGAAGATAGCAGATCATGTTTTCCTGTATTTGGCAGCGGAGGGGAACGAGGATATCAGATCTTGTCTTCCAATATTTGGCAGCGGAGGGGATCGAAGATAACAGATCTTGTCTTCCTGTATTTGGAAGCAGAGCGGATCGAGGATATCAGATCTTGTCTTCCTGTATTTGGCAGCGGAGGGGATCGAAGATAGCAGATCTTGTCTTCCTGTATTTGGCAGCGGAGGGGATCGAAGATATCAGATCTTGTCTTCACGAATTTGGCAGCGGAGGGGATCGAAGATATCAGATCTTGTCTGCCTGTATTTGGCAGCAGAAGGGATCAAAGATAGCAGATCTTGTCTTCCTGTATTTGGCAGCGGAGGAGATCGAAGATAGTAGATCTTATCTTCCTGTATTTGGCAGCGGAAGGGATTGAAGATATCAGATCCTGTCTTCCTGTATTTGGCAGAGGAGGGGATTGAGGATATCGGATCTTGTCTTCTTGTATTTGGAGCGGAGGGGATCAAAGATAGCAGATCTTGTCTTCCTGTATTTGGCAGCAGAGGGGATCGAAGATATCAGATCTTGTCTTCTTGTATTTGGCAGCAGAGGGGATCGAAGATAGCAGATCATGTTTTCCTATATTTGGCAGCGGAGGGGATCGAGGATATCAGATCTTGTCTTCCAATATTTGGCAGGGGAGGGGATCGAAGATAACAGATCTTGTCTTCCTGTATTTGGAAGCGGAGCGGATCGAGGATATCAGATCTTGTCTTCCTGTATTTGGCAGCGGAGGGGATCGAAGATAGCAGATCTTGTCTTCCTGTATTTGGCAGCGGAGGGGATCGAAGATATCAGCTCTTGTCTTCACGAATTTGGCAGCGGAGGGGATCGAAGATATCAGATCTTGTCTTCCTGTATTTGGTTACGGAGGAGATCGAAGATAGCAGATCTTGCCTTCCTTTATTTGGCAGCAGAGGAGATCGAAGATAGCAGATCTTGTCTTCCTGAACTCGGCAGCGGAAGGGATCGAAGATAGCAGATCTTGTCTTCCCCTATTTGGTAGCGGAGGGGATCGAATATAGCAGATCTTGTCTTCCTGTATTTGGAGCGGAGGGGATCGAAGATAGCAGATCTTGTCTTCCTGTATCTGGCAGCGGAGGGGATCGAAGATATCAAATCTTGTCTTCCTGTAGTAGCGGAGGGGATCGAAGGTAGCAGATCTTGTCTTCCTGTATTTGCCAGTGGAAGAGATCGAAGATAACAGATCTTGTCTTCCTGTATTTGGCAGCAGAAGGGATCAAAGATATCAGATCTTGTCTTCTTATATTTGGCAGCGGAGGGGATCGAAGATAGCAGATCTTGTCTTCCAAATTTGTCAGCAGAGGAGATCGAAGATAGCAGATCTTTTCTTCCTGTATTTGGCAGCAGAGGGGATCGAAGATATCAGATCTTGTCTTCTAGAATTTTGTAGCGAAAGGGATGGAAGATATTAGATCTTGTCTTCCTGTATTTGGTAGCAGAAGGGATCGAAGATGGCAGATCTTGTCTTCCTGTATTTGGCAGCGGAGGAGATCGAAGATAGCAGAACTTATCTTCCTATATTTGGCAGCGGAGGAGATCGAAGATATCAGATCTTGTCTTCCTGTATTTGGGAGCGGAAGGGATCGAGGATATCTGATCTTGTCTTCCTGTATTTGGAGCGGAGGGGATCAAAGATAGCAGATCTTGTCTTCCTGTATTTGGCAGCAGAGGGGATCGAAGATATCAGATCTTGTCTTCTTGTATTTGGCAGCAGAGGGGATCGAAGATAGCAGATCATGGTTTCCTGTATTTGGCAGCGGAGGGGATCGAGGATATCAGATCTTGTCTTCCATTATTTGGCAGCGGAGGGGATCGAAGATAACAGATCTTGTCTTCCTGTATTTGGAAGCGGAGTGGATCGAGGATATCAGATCTTGTCTTCCTGTATTTGGCAGCGGAGGGGATCGAAGATAGCAGACCTTGTCTTCCTGTATTTGGCAACGGAGGGGATCGAAGATATCAGATCTTGTCTTCCTGTATTTGGTTGCGGAGGAGATCGAAGATAGCAGATCTTGTCTTCCTTTATTTGGCACCGGAGGAGATCGAAGATAGTAGATCTTGTCTTCCTGAACTCGGCAGCGGAAGGGATCGAAGATAGCAGATCTTGTCGTCTCCTATTTGGTAGCGGAGGGGATCGAATATAGCAGATCTTGTTTTCCTGTATTTGGAGCAGAGGGGATCGAAGATAGCAGATCTTGTCTTCCTGTATCTGGCAGCGGAGGGAATCGAAGATATCAAATCTTGTCTTCCTGTAGCAGCGGAGGGGATCGAAGGTAGCAGATCTTGTCTTCCTGTATTTGGCAGTGAAAGAGATCAAAAATAACAGATCTTGTCTTCCTGTATTTGGCAGCAGAAGGGATCGAAGATATCAGATCTTGTCTTCTTGTATTTCGTAGCGGAGGGGATCGAAGATAGCAGATCTTGTCTTCTTGATTTGTCAGCAGAGGAGATCGAAGAAAACAGATCTTGTCTTCATGTATTTGGCAGCAGAGGGGATCGAAGATATCAGATCTTGTCTTCCTTAATTTTGCAGCGAAAGGGATGGAAGATATCAGATCTTGTCTTACTGTATTTGGCAGCAGAAGGGATCGAAGATGGTAGATCTTGTCTTCCTGTATTTGGTAGCGGAGGAGATCGAAGATAGCAGATCTTATATTCCTGTATTTGGCATCGGAGGAGATCGAAGATATCAGATTTTGTCTTCCTGTATTTGGGAGCGGAGGGGGTCGAGGATATCTGATCTTGTCTTCCTGTATTTGGAGCGGAGGGGATCAAAGATAGCAGATCTTGTCTTCTTGTATTTGGCAGCAGAGGGGATTGAAGATAACAGATCATGTTTTCCTGTATTTGGCAGCGGAGGGGATCGAGGATATCAGATCTTGTCTTCTAATATTTGGCAGCGGAGGGGATCGAAGATAACAGATCTTGTCTTCCTGTATTTGGAAGCTGAGCGGATCGAGGATATCAGATCTTGTCTTCCTGTATTTGGCAGCGGAGGGGATCGAGGATAGCAGATCTTGTCTTCCTGTATTTGGCAGCGGAGGGGATCGAAGATATCAGATCTTGTCTTCACGAATTTGGCAGCGGAGGGGATCGAAGATATTAGTTCTTGTCTTCCTGTATTTTGTTGCGGAGGAGATCGAAGATAGCAGATCTTGTCTTCCTTTATTTGGCAGCGGAGGAGATAGAAGATAGCAGATCTTATCTTCCTGAACTCGGCAGCGGAAGGGATCGAAGATAGCAGATCTTGTCTTCCCCTATTTGGTAGCGGAGGGGATCGAATATAGCAGATCTTGTCTTCCTGTATTTGGAGCGGAGGGGATCGAAGATAGCAGATCTTGTCTTCCTGTATCTGGCAGCGGAGGGGATCGAAGATATCAAATCTTGTCTTCCTGTAGCAGCGGAGGGGATCGAAGGTAGCAGATCTTGTCTTCCTGTATTTTGTAGTGGAAGAGATCGAAGATAACAGATCTTGTCTTCCTGTATTTGGCAGCAAAAGGGATCGAAGATATCAGATCTTGTCTTCTTGTATTTGGCAGCGGAGGAGGTTGAAGATAGCAGATCTTGTCTTCCAGATTTGTCAGCAGAGGAGATCGAAGATAGCAGATCTTGTCTTCCTGTATTTGGCAGCAGAGGGGATCAAAGATATCAGATCTTGTCTTCCTAAATTTTACAGCGAAAGGGATGGAAGATATCAGATCTTGTCTTCCTGTATTTGGCAGCAGAAGGGATCGAAGATGGCAGATCTTGTCTTCCTGTATTTGGTAGCGGAGGAGATCGAAGATAGCAGATCTTATCTTCCTATATTTGGCAGCGGAGGAGATCGAAGATATCAGATCTTGTCTTCCTGTATTTGGGTACGGAGGGGATCAAGGATATCTGATCTTGTCTTCCTGTATTTGGAGCGGAGGGGATCAAAGATAGCAGATCTTGTCTTCCTGTATTTGGCAGCAGAGGGAATCGAAGATATCAGATCTTGTCTTCTTGTATTTGGCAGCAGAGGGGATCGAAGATAGCAGATCATGTTTTCCTGTATTTGGCAGCGGAGGGGATCGAGGATATCAGATCTTGTCTTCCAATATTTGGCAGCGGAGGGGATCGAAGATAACAGATCTTGTCTTCCTGTATTTGGAAGCGGAGCGGATCGAGGATATCAGATCTTGTCTTCCTGTATTTGGCAGCGGAGGGGATCGAAGATAGCAGATCTTGTCTTCCTGTATTTGGCAGCGGAGGGGATCGAAGATATCAGATCTTGTCTTCCTGTATTTGGTTGCGGAGGAGATCGAAGATAGCAGATCTTGTCTTCCTTTATTTGGCACCGGAGGAGATCGAAGATAGTAGATCTTGTCTTCCTGAACTCGGGAGCGGAAGGGATCGAAGATAGCAGATCTTGTCTTCCCCTATTTGGTAGCGGAGGGGATCGAATATAGCAGATCTTGTCTTCCTGTATTTGGAGCAGAGGGGATCGAAGATAGCAGATCTTGTCTTCCTGTATCTGGCAGCGGAGGGGATCGAAGATATCAAATCTTGTCTTCCTGTAGCAGCGGAGGGGATCGAAGGTAGCAGATCTTGTCTTCCTGTATTTGGCAGTGGAAGAGATCGAAGATAACAGATCTTGTCTTCCTGTATTTGGCAGCAGAAGGGATCGAAGATATCAGATCTTGTCTTCTTGTATTTGGCAGCGGAGGGGATCGAAGATAGCAGATCTTGTCTTCCAGATTTGTCAGCAGAGGAGATCGAAGATAGCAGATCTTGTCTTCCTGAATTTTGCAGCGAAAGGGATGAAAGATATCAGATCTTGTCTTCCTGTATTTGGCAGCAGAAGGGATCGAAGATGGCAGATCTTGTCTTCCTGTATTTGGTAGCGGAGGAGATCGAAGATAGCAAATCTTATCTTCCTGTATTTGGCAGCGGAGGAGATCGAAGATATCAGATCTTGTCTTCCTGTATTTGGGAGCGGAGGGGATCGAGGATATCTGATCTTGTCTTCCTGTATTTGGAGCGGAAGGGATCAAAGATAGCAGATCTTGTCTTCTTGTATTTGGCAGCAGAGGGGATCGAAGATAGCAGATCATGTTTTCCTGTATTTGGCAGCGGAGGGGAACGAGGATATCAGATCTTGTCTTCCAATATTTGGCAGCGGAGGGGATCGAAGATAACAGATCTTGTCTTCCTGTATTTGGAAGCAGAGCGGATCGAGGATATCAGATCTTGTCTTCCTGTATTTGGCAGCGGAGGGGATCGAAGATAGCAGATCTTGTCTTCCTGTATTTGGCAGCAGAGGGGATCGAAGATATCAGATCTTGTCTTCACGAATTTGGCAGCGGAGGGGATCGAAGATATCAGATCTTGTCTTCCTGTATTTTGTTGTGGAGGAGATCGAAGATAGCAGATCTTGTCTTCCTTTATTTGGCAGCAGAGGAGATCGAAGATAGTAGATCTTGTCTTCCTGAACTCGGCAGCGGAAGGATCGAAGATAGCAGATCTTGTCTTCCCCTATTTGGTAGCGGAGAGGATCGAATATAGCAGATCTTGTCTTCCTGTATTTGGAGCGGAGGGGATCGAAGATAGCAGATCTTGTCTTCCTGTATCTGGCAGCGGAGGGGATCGAAGATATCAAATCTTGTCTTCCTGTAGCAGCGGAGGGGATCGAAGGTAGCACCTGTATTTTGAGCGGCGGGGATCGAAGATAGCAGATCTTGCCTTCCTGTATTTGGCAGCGAAGTAGATTGAAGATAGCAGATCATGTTTTCCTGTATTTGGCAGCGGAGCCGATCGAAGATAGCAGATCTTGTCTTCTTGTATTTGGTAGTGGGGGGATTGAAGATAGCAGATCTTGTCTTCCTGTACTTTGCAGTAGAGGGGATCGAAGATAGTAGATCTTATCTTCATGTATTTGGCAGCGGAGGAGATCGAGGATAGCAGACCTTGTCTTCCTGTATTTGGCAGCGAAGGGGATCGAAGATAGTAGATCTTGTCTTCCTGTATTTGGCAGCGGAGGGGATCGAAGATATCAGATCTTGTCTTCCTGTATTTGGTAGTAGGGGATTGAAGATAGCAGATCTTGTCTTCCTGTATTTGGTAGTAGGGGATTGAAGATAGCAGATCTTGTCTTCCTCTATTTGGCAGCAGAGGGGATCGAAGATAGTAGATCTTATCTTCAAGTATTTGGCAGCAGAGGAGAACGAGGATAGCAGATCTTGTCTTTCTGTATTTGGTAGTGGGGGATTGAAGATAGCAGATCTTGTCTTCCTGTATTTAGCAGCAGAGGGATCGAAGATAGTAGATCTTATCTTCATGTATTTGGCAGCGGAGGAGATCGAGGATAACAGATATTGTCTTCCTTTATTTGGCAGCGAAGGGATCGAAGATAGCAGATCTTGTCTTCCTGTATTTGGCAGCGGATGGGATCGAAGATATCAGATCTTGTCTTCCTGTATTTGGTAGTAGGGGATTGAAGATAGCAGATCTTGTCTTCCTGTATTTGGTAGTAGGGGATTGAAGATAACAGATCTTGTCTTCCTGTATTTGGCAGCAGAGGGGATCGAAGATAGTAGATCTTATCTTCATGTATTTGGCAGCGGAGGAGATCGAGGATAGCAGATCTTGTCTTCCTGTATTTGGTAGTGGGGGATTGAAGATAGCAGATCTTGTCTTCCTGTATTTGGCAGCAGAGGGATCAAAGATAGTAGATCTTATCTTCATGTATTTGGCAGCGGAGGAGATCGAGGATAGCAAATATTGTCTTCCTGTATTTGGCAGCGAAGGGATCGAAGATAGCAGATCTTGTCTTCCTGTATTTGGCATCGGAAGGGATCGAAGATATCAGATCTTTTCTTCCTCTATTTGGCAGCGGAGGGGATCGACGATAGCAGATCTTGTCTTCCTGTATTTGGCAGCAGAGGGGATCGAAGATATTAGATCTTGTCTTCCTGAATTTGGCAGCGAAAGGGATTGAAGATATCAGTCTTGTCTTCCTGTATTTGGCAGCGGAGGGGATCAAAGATAGCAGATCTTGTCTTCTTTTATCTGGCACCGGAAGGGATCGAAGATAGCAGATCTTGTCTTCCTGTATTTGGCAGCGGAGGGGATCGAAGATATCTGATCTTGTCTTCCTAAATTTGGCAGCGGAGGGGATCGAAGATAGCATATCTTGTCTTCCTATATTTGGCAGCAAAGGGGATCGAAGATAGCAGATCTTGTCTTCCTGTATTTTGAGCGGCAGGGATCGAAGATAGCAGATCTTGCCTTTTTATATTTGGCAGCGAAGTAGATTGAAGATAGCAGATCATGTTTTCCTGTATTTGGCAGCGGAGCAGATCGAAGATAGCATATCTTGTCTTCCTGTATTTGGTAGTGGGGGGATTGAAGATAGCAGATCTTGTCTTCCTATATTTGGCAGTAGAGGGGATCGAAGATAGTAGATCTTATCTTCATGTATTTGGCAGCGGAGGAGATCGAGGATAGCAGATCTTGTCTTCCTGTATTTGGCAGCGAAGGGGATCAAAGATAGTAGATCTTGTCTTCCTGTATTTGGCAGCGGAGGGGATCGAAGATATCAGATCTTGTCTTCCTGTATTTGGTAGTAGGGGATTGAAGATAGCAGATCTTGTCTTCCTGTATTTGGCAGCAGAGGGGATCGAAGATAGTAGATCTTATCTTCATGTATTTGGCAGCGGAGGAGATCGAGGATTGCAGATCTTGTCTTCCTGTATTTGGTAGTGGGGGATTGAAGATAGCAGATATTGTCTTCCTGTATTTGACAGCAGAGGGATCGAAGATAGTAGATTTTATCTTCGTGTATTTGGCAGCGGAGGAGATCGAGGATAGCAGATATTGTCTTCCTGTATTTGGCAGCGAAGGGATCGAAGATAGCAGATCTTGTCTTCCTGTATTTGGCAGCGGAAGGGATCGAAGATATCAGATCTTTTCTTCCTCTATTTGGCAGCGGAGGGGATCGACGATAGCAGATCTTGTCTTCCTGTATTTGGCAGCAGAGGGGATCGAAGATATCAGATCTTGTCTTCCTGAATTTGGCAGCCAAAGGGATTGAAGATATCAGATCTTGTCTTCCTGTATTTGGCAGCGGAGGGGATCAAAGATAGCAGATCTTGTCTTCCTTTATCTGGCAGCGGAGGGGATCGAAGATAGCAGATCTTGTCTTCCTATATCTAGCAGCAGAGGGGATTGAAGATATCAAATCTTGTCTTCCTGTATTTGGCAGCGGAGGGGATCGAAGATAACAGATCTTGTCTTCCAGTATTTGGCAGTGGAAGAGATCGAGGATAGCAGATCTTGTCTTCATGTATTTGGCAGCGGAGGGGATCGAAGATAGCAGATCTTGTCTTCCTGTATTTGGAGCAGAGGGGATCAAAGATAGCAGATCTTGTCTTCCTGTATTCAGAGCGGAGGGGATCAAAGATAGCAGATCTTGTATTCCTGTAGTTGGCAGCGAAGGAGATCGAAGATAGCAGATCTTGTTTTCTTGTATTTCGCAGCGGAGGGGATCGAAGATAGCAGATCTTGTCTTTCTGTATTTGGTAGTGGGGGGATTGAAGATAGCAGATCTTATCTTCCTGTATTTGGCAGTAGAAGGGATCAAAGATAGTAGATCTTATCTTCATGTATTTGGCAGCGGAGGAGATTGAGGATAGCAGATCTTGTCTTCCTGTATTTGGCAGCGAATGGGATCGAAGATAGCAGATCTTGTCTTCCTGTATTTGGCAGCGGAGGGGATCGAAGATATCAGATCCTTTCTTCCTGTATTTGGCATTAGAGGGGATCGACGATAGCAGATCTTGTCTTCCTGTATTTGGCAGCGGATGGTATCGAAGATAGCAGATCTTGTCTTCCTGTATTTGCAGCGGAGGGGATCGAAGATAACAGATCTTGTCTTCCTATATTTGGAGCGGAGGGGATCGAAGATAGCAGATCTTGTCTTCCTGTATTTGGAGCGGAGGGGATCAAAGATAGCAGATCTTGTCTTCCTGTATTTGGCAGTGAAGGAGATCGAAGATAGCAGATCTTGTCTTCCTGTATTTGGTAGCGGAGGGGATCGAAGATAGCAGATCTTGTCTTCCTGTATTTGGTAGTGGGGGGATTGAAGAGAGCAGATCTTCTCTTCCTGTATTTGGCAGCAGAGAGGATCGAAGATAGTAGATCTTATCTTCATGTATTTGGCAGCGGAGGAGATCGAGGATAGCAGATCTTGTCTTCCTATATTTCGCAGCGAAGGGGATCGAAGATAGTAGATCTTATCTTCCTGTATTTGGCAGCGGAGGGGATCGACGATAGCAGATCTTTTCTCCCTGTATTTGGCAGCAGAGGGGATCGAAGATATCAGATCTTGTCTTCCTAAATTTGGCAGCGAAAGGGATTGAAGATATCAGATCTTGTCTTCCTGTATTTGGCAGCGGAGGGGATCAAAGATAGCAGATCTTGTCTTCCTGTATCTGGCAGCGGAGGGGATCGAATATATCAAATCTTGTCTTTCTGTATTTGGCAGCGGAGGGGATCGAAGATAGCAGATCTTGTCTTCCTGTATTTGGAGCGGAGGGGATCGAAGATAGCAGATCTTGTCTTCCTGTATTTGGCAGCGAAGGAGATCGAAGATAGCAGATCATGTTTTCCTGTATTTGGCAGCGGAGGGGATCGAAGATAGCATATCTTGTCTTCCTGTATTTGGTAGTGGGGGGATTGAAGATAGCAGATCTTGTCTTCCTGTATTTGGCAGCAGAGGGGATCGAAGATAATAGATCTTATCTTCATGTATTTTGCAGCGGAGGAGATCGAGGATAGCAGATCTTGTCTTCCTGTATTTGGCAGCGAAGGGGATCGAAAATAGCAGATCTTGTCTTCCTGTATTTGGCAGCGGAGGGGATCGAAGATATCAGATCTTTTCTTCCTGTATTTGGCAGCAGAGGGGATCGACGATAGCAGATCTTGTCTTCCTGTATTTGGCAGTAGAAGGGATCGAAGATATCAGATCTTGTCTTCCTGAATTTGGCAGCGAAAGGGATTGAAGATATCAGATCTTGTTTTCCTGTATTTGGCAGCGGAGAGGATCGAAGAGAGTAGATCTTGTCTTCCTGTATCTGGCAGCGAAGGGGATCGAAGATATCAAATCTTGTCTTCTTGTATTTGGCAGCGGAGGGGATCGAAGGTAGCAGATCTTGTCTTCCTGTATTTGGTAGCGGAAGAGATCGAAGATAGCAGATCTTGTCTTCCTGTATTTGGCAGCGAAAGGGATCAAAGATATCAGATCTTGTCTTCTTGTATTTGGCAGCGGAGGGGATCGAAGATAGCAGATCTTGTCTTCCTGTATTTGGCGGCGGAGGAGATTGAAGATAGCGGATCTTGTCTTCCTGTATTTGGCCGCGGAGGGGAACGAAGATAGCAAATCTTGTCATCATGTATTTGGCAGGGGAGGGGATCGAAGATAGCAGATCTTGTGTTCCTGTATTTGGAGCGGATGGGATCGAAGATAGCAGATCTTGTATTCCTATATTTGGCAGCAGAGGGGATCGAAGATATCAGATCTTGTCTTCCTGTATTTGGCAGCGAAGGAGATCGAAGATAGCAGATCATGTCTTCCTGTATTTAGCAGCGGAGGGGATCGAAGATAGTAGATCATGTTTTCCTGTATTTGGCAGCGGAGGATATCGAAGATAGCAGATCTTGTCTTCCTGTATTTGGCAGCAGAGGGGAGCGAAGATAGTAGATCTTATCTTCATGTATATGACAGTGGAGGAGATCGAGGATAGCAGATCTTGTCTTCTTGTATGTGGCAGCGGAGGGGATCGAAGATAGCAGATATTGTCTTCCTGTATTTGGAGCGGAGGGGATCGAAGATAGCAGATCTTGTCTTCCTGTATTTGGCAGCAGAGGGGATCGAAGATAGCAGATCTTGTCTTCCTGTATTTGGCAGCGAAGGAGATCGAAGATAGCAGATCATGTTTTCCTGTATTTGGCAGCGGAGTAGATCGAAGATGGTGAATCTTATCTTCCCAATATAGTGGAGAAGCAGATTTAAGTCATTAGTCCTATCACCCTAAGCAGTAGTGGAGTAGGTTAAAGACTATAGATTCTGTCCCCTAAGCAGTAGTGGAGCAGATCAACAATAACGAATTTTACCGCGAATCTCATCCCCCTGAAGTCGCAGCAGAGTGGATTGAAGCCACAAGTCATATTTCTTTTTGAAGTTGCAGTAGAGTGGATCGACGCAACAATACACAGTGGACTGGAATGAGGCTACTTGAAGAAGAGAAGTGTCTAAAAAATGAAAACTTGACGAGACTGGGCAAAATTGGTCTTTCTTAGTCTTTGCTCTGTTCTCGTTACACGACAACGAGCAAAGAGGGGCAGCGTACAAGCCCATTTTGCCCGGGGCCCAACTAACCCAATCAATAAACCCATTACCAAACCCAAACAACACCCAAAACCCAACAAAAAAAAATAGATGACCCAATACAATCGGCCCAATAAGCCCAATAACAAATCAGACCAACCCAAATTTCCAATAGTCAAACTAGGGTTTCAGTTTTCTGAAACCCTAGCCTACTGCCTTCAGCCGCCATTGCCCATGCTACTGCCGCACCTACCCCTGACCACCTGTCTCCACCGTCGCCTGTAGCGCCGCACCAACTCCACCCACTTGCACCTGCAAAATCAGAGAGAAACGACAGCAAGCAAATAATAAAAAATTGTAAAATGGCTCTATATATAAGGCCATTCAAACATTGTAATGCGGGGTTTTTTTTTCCTTTTAAAAAAATCTATTCAAAAAGGAAGAGAAAAAAGATTCAAGAAAAAGCAATAAAAGGTCATTTTTTTCTCATTATTTTCGATTTTGGATTATTTACATTCGAAATTTTTTTATTAATTTTCTTTTATTTTAAACTATACACACATATATATATACATAACATATTAAAAAAGTAAAAAAAAACCTTGTTGAACTTTCCGGCCACCGTGTACGGTGGCCAGCGCGGCAGCAGCGTTGGCCGAATTCTGGGCAGCACACAGAAAAGGGGAAGGGAAGTTGAGAGAGAGTTGGGAGTTTTTTTTAAAACAAGGGATGAAATGATTTTTTTTTGTTAAAAAAAAGGTTATATAAGCCTGCAAAACGACGTCGTTTTGAGGCTGGCTTCAAGCGCCCAAAACGGCGCCGTTTTGCCTTAGACCCGCGCGGTGACCCGACCCTGAGGGGAGGATCCGCGTGTTTTCTTTAAAAGGGCTATTTGCGCGCGCGGTCCCTCCACGTTTGCAGCGCGTTGCAATTTGCCCCTCTTTCCTGCTTTTCTTTATTTTTAATTTAGCCGTATAGTTCTATCGTTGTTTCATTTTAGTCCTGCGTAAAGTGATGCGTTGGGAGGGATGGGATATTTCTTTTTTTGGTCCCCCTTCTTTCACGCGCATTCTAAATTAATCTTTTTCTTTATTTTATTCTGATTTCTCCCCTGGGACTTTATTTTGCTTTCAATCTAATCCTTTATTATTATTATTATTATTATTATTATTATTATTCTTGTTATTGCATTTATTATTACTTTCCTTATTATTATTATTTACCCACTTATACCATTTTTAGATTTTGTTATATATATTCATACTAACATATATATATCTACATCTTTAATTTTTATATATGTACGTACTTATATTTTTATATACTTTAATATATATATACTTACTTATATATTATTTGTATTTTATACTTTATATATGTATACCCACATATTTTAAATGTACATACTTATTTTTTAAGGCTTTATAATTTATATATATACATAGATATACATACATAAATAATGTATTTTTTGTAATTCATATTGTTCTCGATTGTTTTATTTGATATTTATTTATTTTCTTATCATTATTTTTATGAAATGCTTTAGTTCTTTTTATTTACTCATTATTTCATGTATAATTGTTTTTTTATGTGCCCCTTTTATTGTTTTGCTCGTGATTATTTTACTTACATTATCATCATCATTTCATTACACCCATTTTTTTAGATTTCAAAAAAGAAATTTTAAAAATGTAAGTAATACTCGGTATTTGGGATCTTCGAGAGAATTGAGCCCTAACGTATTGGGTTTCGATTTTCTTTGTTGAACCTAAATAATTGAGATTACTCTTTTAAAAAAATGATAAAAAGCTCGTTATCAAGAATTCAATACGTTGTATCCTAACGCATTGGATGTGACACGTTGTTTTCTCGAGACGAGGATTTTCGAAATAAATGCAATATTCAATGTTTAATATTTTGAGAAATTGTGCCCTAACGTATTGGGTTGCGATTTCTTCATTTGATTTAAACAATTGAATATTCTTTTAAACTTTATTACACGATTTTTTTAAATTCAAGTTTTAAACAATATCGGGAATTAAAAAAGGATCGTGTCCTAACTTACTGGTCGTGATCCCTTTTTAAATCCAAGATAATTAAATATCTTTTAAATAAGTATTTTTTATTCGCGTATCGGGAATTCGAGACATTGTGTCCTAACTTACTGGATATGATTCTCTTTCTCGAATAACGTGAAATATCCCCTTTTTTCTTGAAAATTTTCAACGTTTTAATAAAATGATCGTATTTTTAAAATTCTCCAAAGTTCTCAATTTTCGACATTAAGACATTAAGTAATCAACTAGGTACCAATTTTGGGCGTATCGAGGGTGCTAATCCTTCCTCGTGCGTAACCGACTCCCGAACCCATTTTTCTGAATTTCGTGGACCAAACTTGTTGTTTTAATAAAATCAAACCGTTTATTAAAAACAACCACTTTTCGAGGTGATCCAATCACACCTCATAAAAAAGGATTGGTGGCGACTCCCGTTTCATTTTTCAAAACCCAAGTCGACCCCGTTTTTAATCCAAAAAATAGTGTCAACAGCTTTTATAATATAACATTGAAATTTTCAAAATCATGCACTTTTGGGTTCGAATTAAACTTTTTTTTTTAATTTCCAAACAATTGCAAAGAAAATTCATGAAATTAAGTTGTTTTCAAATAATTATTTCACATTGGAATTTTCAAATAAGATGTCACATTAATAATATTTCAATCATTAAAATATTATGTAAGACATTTTGCCGTACAATAAAATATGAAAATACTAAAACTTAATCCAGTTTAACCTGCTCAAGGAAATGACTCTAACACTGAGCTAATTCAATTAAGCCTCTGAAATTAGCTTAACTTCATAAAATTTCTTTGCAATTTTTTGGATATATATATATATATATAAAAGAAAAAGAAAACAAGTTGATTGGATCATATTATTTTCCGTGAGAAATTAAAATACCAGCCAACATGCATGCATTTATTTTGTAGAAAATTAAAACCATAAAAAAAAAAACAAAAAGCAAAGATTCAACCCTTTTATTATAGCATTTGTTAGGTTCGATTGGAAAAAAATTAAAAAATATTCAAATTTCAGGTTAATCGAATAAAGTGTTAATTAAATATTATATAAGACATTTTGCCTTATACAAGAAAATATGAAAATACTAAAACTTAATACAGTTTAATCATTCTAAAGTTTCTAATTTTGTTTAAAAGAATTTTCAAATATATATGATTTTAAATTTATATGTTCTAACATGAAATTCATTATATTGTAGCAAGATTTTAATATAATATGTTTAATTTTTTTAATTTAACTCAAACAATTTCACTCGATTCGACTCGACTCGAATTTTATTTCACTCGACTCAATTTGGAAAAAGTTCCAAATTGAGTTAAGATAATAAAATGAAACTCCTCAACTCGATTAACTCGAAATTGTTTTACTCGATTTGATCCAACACACACCCCTAGCAATTGCATCATTGATACTTATAACAACATAAAAATCTATACTCATCTTTTCTAATCAATATGCAGGCACGAAATGGAAATTTCCATGAAAAAGAAGTATCGCGTATGAAAAAGTAAGTTCCATGACATCGGCTGAAGCAATAACAACAATTGCAAAAAGATATTGACTCCATCAGCTTGGAAACTATAACGTATTTGCTACGACTGGATTTTTTTTCGTGTGTCACCCGTTAGGCTTTCAATTATGTAATAAATATAATCTATTTCAATTAAAAATTGAGTATAATTTGGTAATTCATTATGAACCCAAATTATTGGCAAAGTTAAAATTAATTTTTTTTTCGACAAAAATTTTTGGTGTGTAGTATTTATGTGTAATTCAATCTTCTCATCATATAATCCGAATAAGCTAAAAGGTATAGCATGGTGTCTACCTTTGCTTATCCATGTCAGACTTGCAACTCCTTGTATTAACCCTGATTATCGGCCTTCACTAAAGACTTATAGTTATACAAGTCAAGAGCAAAAAAGATATGTCCCCTAATATCACTTGGGGTGATGAGTCCTTTCTGAACCATTTCATCACCTCTGTATGTCATACCATACCTAAAACATTCTACTTTAAACACCTATCAATGCGAATCCATTTGGTGATGAATCAAAGTATGACGGTCAACATACAAGGAGAGTTTGTGTCTTTAAGTCTAAGGATCATTTACACTACCAATACATGGGAGTATTTCTATAAACATTTGAGTAAAATACCAAATCGAACTCTCATAATAGGCCAAGTTATATTTTATAATTTTTTCCAACTTTTTAAAAATCATTAATATTTTATTTTTTGTATTTGTAATAAAATATTTTTTATAATTTTTTATAACTTTTACATTTTTAAAAATATTTTAATAACTTGAACATCAGCATACTTCCACGCAGCATGTCACATGTCAACTTGCCATAGCTTCCGTCAACTAATCAACAACCAATATTGATAAAATCAGTCAACCACAATTTTCGTTAACAAAAAGAGCCAATTTATTTTTATTTTTTCCATTGAATGCTCAATTGGGTCTTGTTTTCTATTATGAGCTTAATTAATTTTTTAACTTTTTATTAAGATGTTTTTTCTTTAACCTTATATTAATATTCATTACTTTATTAAAAAAATTATTTTTAGATAATTTTTCTAACCGAAATGATATCGAATTAATTCGTAACACAAATTTAATAAAATATATTAGATAAACATATATATAAATTCATTAAAATCTGTCAATAGTGAAAACACCATTAATTTATCTGAAGTCTCTACTTTTGGGATCTTAATGGGGGAGAAATTTCTTAGATAGAAACTGAAGACGACATTTAAAGTAAATGCCACGTTAAAAGCTCAGTTCTTAGGAAAATAAATTCCATCACGACTGAACCAAAAATTCCCTTGTGTCATAATCTTTTGTGGAAAATTAGGCACTTTGTGGAAAAGTATATCCACAAAATGATAGAAAAAGGCTTTGGGCCACAATTAAATCAACATCTTTAAATTGTTAAACCAAATTAAAGATGGAATCGTCGTTGTCATGGGATCCACACGGGGTGTTCCAGTTTTACGTATAATGATTTCCAATGTTATTTGCATGAAACTTTTGATTCAATGAGAAAGGAAATATTTTCAAAATCATGCAGTTTCGGGTTCTAATTAAGCTTATTTTTTTCCAAGCAATTGCAAAGATTTGTTTCGACAACAAATAATAATCGGATAAAAATGTAATTATTAAATAGTAATTACAAAAGATTTATAATTACAAAATTAGATCGTAATTTCCTATATCATATTTCGTACTACAAATTGTAAATTATAATTTATAATTACATAGTTACTTAATATATTTTTAAAAAAAATATTAATTACTATAATAAATAATCAGTAAAATTAAAAAATTTCTAAACAAGTAACAAAAATTAAAATAAAATCATCATATTTAATATGTTAGTCCAAGAAAATAATCGATATTATGATTACTAATAAAAATAACAAGAAAAATTATTTATGTTAGGTTATAACATTTTTTTTTGAACAATGAGATTTGAACCTAAGCTATTCCTTGGAAAGGTGAATACTCGACCAATAGGCCACAACTTAAAGTTTTTTAGATTATAACCATTTTTATAATTCATGAATTAGGTTAAAAATAGTATAAAATTTATAATATATAACAATTATAAAAAAAATTACAAAGTGTCTAACAACTTCCAAAACACTTCTTATAAATAATATATTTTTTATCTTAAATTTTTTTTAAATAAGTCATGGCAAAAAAATTATAATTGTTTTATAATTATATTATTTTCTATAACATATAGTATGGACACATAAATAAGTTATATTTAAATTTTCTGACCATAACTTTTTTATAAATAAGTATGTAGTAATACTTTTTATAAAACATAAATTATTTTTATAATATACTTTTGGCTATAACTTTAGAAACTTTTTAGTATTTAAATAATATAATTTTTGTCGTAACTTTATAAAATATCAAAAAAATATAATATAATTTTTTAGAATTTATAATACGATTTTAAAATTTTTTATTCATAATTATCCCAAACATGCATACGTATTTATGTTTATAATATAATTTTGGTTTAACTACGAAGGAAGATATTTCAAAATCATATATACTTTGGGGTCCAAGTTAAACTGATCTTTATTTTATTTTATTTCAAAATAATTGCAAAGAAAATTCATGAAATTAAGTTGTTTTCAAATAATTAATTCACATTGGAATTTTCAAATAAGATATCACATTAATTGTATTTCAATCATTAAAATATTATATAACACATTTTGCCATCCAATAAAATATGAAAATACTAAAACTTAATCCAGTTTAATCTGCTCAAGGAAATGACTCTAACACTAAGCTAATTCAAATAAGCCTCTGAAATTAGCTTAACTTCATAAAATTTCTTTGCAATTTTTTGGATATAAATATATATATAAAAGAAAAAGAAAACAAGTTGATTGGATCATATTATTTTCCGTGAGAGATTAAAATACCAGCCAACATGCATGCATTTATTTTGTAGAAAATAAAAACCATATAAAAACAAAAATCAAAGATTCAACTATTTTATTATAGCATTTGTTAGGGCGAACAAAACTTGATTCGATTCGAAAAAATTTAAAAATATTCAAATTTTAAGTTAATTGAATAAAGTTATTCAAGTTATTAAATATTCTTTTGATCCTTATCAATTTTGAAAATTAACAAACTGGTACAAAAATTAGAAAAAAATAAAATAAAATAAAATTTAATTTTCAAAATTCCCTTGAGTCATAATTAGCCACTTATTAAAAAAAATAATAGAAAAGGCTTGGGGCCACAATTAAACACGGAATCGTCTTTGTCAAGGCTTGGGGCCATAATTAGGCACTTAGTACACCTGCACCATGTACAAGGTGTTCCAATTTTACGACTAATGAAGTTCCAACGCTTTCTAAATGAAAATTTTGATTCAACGACAAATGCAATTTTGGATTTAAATCATATCAGACATTTCCCTTCTACAATAAATTACAAGAACACCAAAATTTAATCTAGAGAAATGGCTCTGACACTAAATTAATTAATTAATATTCATTTCATGAATTTTCTTTATAGGTAGCGATGGACATCCTAATTTCAATAAAAAAAATAACAATTAATCATCTTGTTTTGGTAAGAAAGTAAAATAGCAGCCAACATGCATGCATTTTTTTTCAGGAAAATTAAATTAAAACCAAGGAGGTATCATTATCAACAAATATGGACCATAAGAAGATTCATTCCTTTTATTATATATTCTTCTTACTAATAACATAGAAATTTCATTAAAAAGAAAGCACGACACATACGAAGTAAATTCCATTACATCGACTGAAGCAATGGTAACAACTGGCCCCTACAACAACTGCAACAAGACCTTGACTCCTATAATCAGTTTCCATAAATTCTTCAGTTTGGAAACTATAACATATATGCTACAACTGAACCTTTAGCAAACAATTAAGCTGAGGTAGTTAAACATGGCCTCATCCTCAACCTTTTCCATTATTTTAGGGATACTGCGGGCTACCATCTTTCTAATTTCCATTGCTAGAACTGTGACAATAGCAGATCCATCGCCTTTGGCCTCCGAAGCCATAGCTATGGTAGAAAGTGGGTGGTGGAGTAAATATAGCAACAATGCTTCAGAACGTTGCCACTGGCCAGGTATATCATGCAACACTGCTGGAAGCGTCATCCAGATTAACTTATCTTATGCGTTCATTATTGAGGTTGGAGATAGATTTGGGAAATTGAATTTCTCTTCATTTCAAAATCTTGTCCTTCTTGATCTTAGTCATCGTCAACTTGGTGGAAAAATCCCGCATCAGATAGGTAATCTATCAGCATTGAAGCACCTTGACTTGTCCAGATGTGGTTTATCCGGTGAGTTACCTCCTTCTCTAGGAAACCTAACCCAATTAGAGTACCTTGACATTTCCTATAATGATAATATTAACGGTTCCATCCCTCCACAACTAGGGAATCTAGTGAACCTTGTCAGTTTAAATTTGAGTGGAACCAGTCTTAGTGGAAACATTCCACCGTTTCTTGGGCTATTGACCAACCTTAGGCATCTACTTTTGGCTAGGAATCAATTTGATGATGGTAATAATACAATCCCTCAAAATTTGTGGAATTTGAGGGGTCTTGAGACTTTAAGCCTAAGACGTTGTGGAATTGTTGGTCCAATCCCTTCTGCTTTGGGTCAGTTATTAAATCTCAAATATTTACTTCTCGGGGGAAACAAAATTAATGGATCTATCCCATCTGCAGTTGGATTCTTATCAAACTTAACTTATTTTGATGTCTACGACAACAGACTGTTTGGTTCAATACCTTTTTCCTTGTACCAATTAACCAATTTGGAAACTTTGGACCTTGGTAATAACCAGCTTGAAGGTTCCATCCCTTCTGCTTTGGGTCAGTTGATAAATCTCAAATCTTTATTTCTTTGGGGAAACAAAATTAATGGATCTATCCCATTAGAAATTGGATATTTAACCAATTTGGAAACTTTGTACCTTGATGGTAATCAACTTGAAGGTTCCATCCCTCAGAATATTGAAAAGTTGAAGAACATCAACTTTTTAAGCATCACTAATAATAGTTTTACTGGTCATATTCCCCTGGCTTTGTGTCGTTTGAAAAAATTGGAATCTATTTACCTTGATAAAAATCAAATCAGTGGTTCAATCCCTTCTTGTCTTGGTAAGTTGTTCAACTTGCGCATATTGGATCTTGATTCAAATCTATTAGAAGGTCTTATTCCCGAAGAGATAGGGAATTTAGCAAATTTAACTTCCTTAAGCCTCTCCCAAAACAAGCTGAGTGGTTCAATCCCATCTTGTATTGGTAATTTATCCAATTTGGATACCTTAGGACTTGATTCAAATCTATTAAAAGGTCCTATCCCTGAAGAAATTGGTAGGCTTTTTCACCTATCAAATTTAAACCTCAGCTTCAACCAACTCTCAGGTAGTGTCCCTATCTTGTCTGCCACTAAGCTTCGCATTATCGATGCTGGAAATAATTGTAACAAGATTTCTCCCGATCCATTTGAAGGCAATAATCGTCTATCACCCTATATGTGTCCTTCTCCAGTAACCAACAAAGCCAACAGCAGTACAGTTCTTTACTATATCAAAATATTCCTCCCTATTGCCATCTTCTTCACATTCTCCATTTTGGGATATTTTCTATTCTCACGATTTAAGCTCAAGAATAACCGTGTCGGTGTACAACAGACGAAGAATGGGGATTTGTGTTCCATATGGAACTATGATGGAAAGATAGCATACGAGGATATTGTTGCAGCAACAGAGGATTTCGACTTTCGATACTGTATAGGAGTTGGTGGTTATGGAAGTGTTTACAGAGCACAACTACCTTGTGGTAAAGTAGTTGCCTTGAAGAAACTTCATCGTTTAGAAGCTGAAAATCCAGCCTTTGACAAGAGCTTCAGGAATGAGATCAAGTTTCTAACAGAAATACGACATCGAAGCATCGTAAAGCTTCATGGGTTTTGTCTACACCGACGGTCCATGTTTTTGATCTATGAGTACATGGAAAAAGGGAGTTTGTTCTGCAACCTAAGAGATGAAGTGGAAGCTGTGGAACTGGATTGGACAAAAAGAGTGGAGATCATCAAGGGCATAGCGCATGCTTTGTCTTACTTGCACTATGATTGCTGCCCTCCAATAGTTCATCGAGACATATCGAGTAACAATGTTCTTTTAAACTCGAGCTTTGAGGCCTTTGTAGCTGACTTTGGGACTGCTAAAATGTTGGATCTGGAATCATCCAATCAGACCATGATTGTGGGCACATGTGGTTATGTAGCTCCAGGTGATTTTTCTTTGCTTCGATTGATGACATTTTCTTCGGAATTTATAAAATTAATTGAACATATAAATGATTTTCTTTTTTATCTGGTTTTTCGTATGCAGAACTTGCATATACGTTGGTTGTCAACGAAAAATGTGATGCCTATAGTTTTGGAGTGGTGGCACTGGAAACGTTAATGGGAAAGCATCCTGAAGAATTGTTATCATGGTTGTCATCACCAACTTCTTTGGTAAATATGAGGCTGATTGATGTGTTAGACAACCGTTTACCACTTCCGACTAGTCAATTAGTTGCACAAAATCTTGTTCGCATTGCTACTTTGGCATTTGCTTGCTTAAATCCACAACCCAAATCTCGACCAACGATGAAAGAAGTGTGCGAAGAGTTTCTTTGTGTCCAAACATCCTTGGGAATTCCCCTTCGAATGATCTCTTTGTTACAACTTGTGAACCGTAAAATGCATATTGGAGATAGAACTGAAACTTGTAATGTTCATGCACTTGTTCTTGATTAGATATTGTTTATCAAGCTTTGATGATTTGTTTGTAAACCATATCCTATGTTCTATATGATGGAATGAATTGCAATGTTCAATAAACTTGTTTATTCGATTGCTTTACGAAACATAAATCCCACAATTTGATATAAATATTCAAACACCATCCTAATAGTTTCCTTCCATTTCGCGCTTTTTTCAAGTATGATAGAACAACTCAAAATATAAATCAAATATAAGTAAACTAATTGTGAATTAAAGCAAAAAAAAAAAAAATCAAATTTATAAATACAATGTTTCTTTCATCAATCTGCATAAAGGTTAAATGGTTCAGAAGAAAGCTTTCTAAAAAAGACTACACTAAAATGACCAAACCATTTTGGAAAGAGGGAACGATGCTTAGGGGTAAATTTTTTTAAAGCAAAGGCCACTAAAGACTAGTCATTCGACTATTGAAAAAACTTCATTAATGCTTAGGGGTAAGGTCTTTTAATTTTTTTTTACAGTATCTATAATAATTCAATTTGATTTAGTTTTTTATTTTTATATTAATTTTAAGTTTAGGGTTTTGGACTTATTTTAATAAAACGAACTTTATTTTATGATTTTTGGATATTATTTGATAAACTTCCATTTATTTTATGACTTTTATATAAGGCTTAGAATTTCCAGTCCTTCGGTGACAGGGTTCAAAAATAAAGCACAAAGAAGTATTTATAAAGTGAAACTATGAAGGAAACAGAGTAGTCACCAGAGATAATAATATAATATAATCATCTCTTCCAACTTTGGCTTCGGTATAAATGATCTTTCATTCCACCAGCAAGCCATGTCTCTTGGGCTATATAAGATGAAATTTCGTAGAAATCAGGGTTGTATTTCATCACTACTAGACTCTCTTTCACCTTCCTGTTTTCTTCTTCCATTAAAGACCTCAAATTTTTTCTTTTTCCCTCGTCTTTCCTCTTGCACTCTTGTTTGTCTCCTTGATCTTCCTCGTCCTCTTCGACCCTGTTAGCTTCTGTTAGTACAATACTCCGGTAAGGAAAATCTCGAACACACGATCGAAACTCGAAAAGAAAAAGAAGAAATAGGACAAGGCTCCAAGGTGTGTATCAAGCCACTATCTTTAAGGTTATAGTGCAAATGAGTTCCAAGCAAATTAACCTCGAGGATATAATGAAGCCAATGACTATTTTCGTTTTGCACTGACGAGAATAGTCCACTAAGCACTGAGCAATGTATAACAAAAACCTTAATTTCTACAAAGGATTTCTGCAGTAATACTTTATAGAATAATCTAATAATATTAGAAAATGAAGGAAGAAAAGAAAGAATATTAGAGTTTGTTGATGTTTTTCCAAATGAAATCCCATTCCTATTTATAAGAATTTTCATGTCTCTTCATAGAGACATCTTTCAATAGGTGTCTTTATGAATAAATAAATAATATTAATTATTCATTTAATTTTGTAACTATTCAAATAATATTTTTTGAATAGTTATAATTCTTTTTAAAAAAATCAAATGATATAACTTTTGACCAATGACCAAAAGATTTATCTTTTGATTAATTACACCCATTCATTTATAGTTATTGGGATACTATAAATATTTGAAAATGTTCCAACAATCTCCCCCCATTTTCAAAATATTTAGATTTTGATATTCTTGGAAATCAATTTGCATAAATAAAGGTGTCATACGATTGAACCTTCACTTAGTGAAAACATGTTAAAGTTAATCGAAATTGCATGGTAGACTAAGCTTTGAACCAACTATTCCATTTGATTAACTGAACACATCTCACACAATGATTTCAATATCAGTCAATGCATAGTATCTAGGGACACTATTATGGCCATGTGCTATGTCCTCTTTTCATGAGTGCTGTCAGAGCCAAGCCCTTAAGCTCCTAGAAATGGCCACACTTCCACTCACATAGGTAGATCCCATCAAAAGTGTTCCCATAATTAAAACACTCTAACATATCTATGTTATGGGTCCATTAAGATTATATTACTCATCCTTCCCTTATCATTATGGGTACCTAGCACTTTAATCTTAGGATGAATTTATTTATAGTGCTAACAATCACATACTAATGATGTACTTTGTCTCATTGAGCTCAAGACTTGACGTTATACCAAGCGTTGAGTCGAGTTTCCATCATGGGTGACTCTAATTAATAAGCTTGAGTCCCATCCCTTTTGAGGTCCTTTTTACTGCATCTCTAGCAAGACTTTTGGTCAAAGGATCTGCCAAATTTTCACTTGACCTCACATAATTAATAGTGATCACTCCATCAGAGATTAATTGTCAGACATAACTATGTCTATATTAATTGTCAGACATAACTATGTCTTAATCCAATGTGTCTAGACTTTCCATTATATACTTGGCTATATGCCTTTGCTAGAGTAGCCTCACTATCACAACGGATAGAAATAGGTGAAATTGACTTAGGCCATAAAGGTACATCATAAAGCAAATTTCTTAACCATCCTGCTTCTTTAGATGCAGCAGCTAATGCAATAAATTCTGCTGCCATGGTGGAATCAGTAATACATGTTTGTTTCTTGGAACCCCAAGAAATAACTCCACCAAGAATGAAGATCCATCCACTAGTAGATGCATGATCTTCCAAACTTGTAATCCAACTAGCATCCGAATACCCTTCTAAAACTGGAGGATATCCATTATAATACAATCCATAGTTAATAGTTTTCTTTAAGTACCTGAGTACTCTATTCAAAGCTTGCCAATGCAAACTACTTGGATTACTTGTGTACCTACTCAATTTTCCAACAGCATATGCAATATCTGGTCTTGTACAAGTCATTATATACATAAGACAGCCAATTAGACTTGCATATTTCAATTGATCAATTTTCCTACCAGCATTAGATACTAATTTTAATTGAGGATCCATGGGTGTAGATGCTGGTATACAGTTGAAAAGATCAAACTTTTTAAGCACATTTTCAATATAATGTAATTGTGATAAAGCTATAGTGCTTTCGTCTCGGGTTATTTTGATCCCAAGAATAACATCTGCTACACCCATATCCTTCATAGCAAAGTTGTTTGACAAGAATTTCTTTATGTTTTCTATTTGTTCCAAATCCGTGCCAAAAATAAGCATGTTATCTACATATATGCAAATTATGACACCTTTTCCATTTTCAAATTTGCTATATATGCACTTATCGGATTCATTTATTTTATAGCAATTAGCTAAAACAACCTTGTCAAACTTTTGGTGCCATTGTTTTGGTGCTTGTTTAAGCCCATATAAAGATTTAACAAGCTTACGTACCTTATGCTCTTGTCCTGGAACAACAAATCCTTCCGGTTGCTCCATGTACACTGCCTCTTCCAATTCACCATTTAAAAATGCAGTTTTAACATCCATTTGGTGAACAACCAAATTATATATAGAGGTAAGTGATATTAAGAGTCTAATTGTAGCAATTCTTGCTACTATAGCATAAGTATCAAAGTAATCAATACCTTGTCTTTGTGTAAAACCTTTTGCTACCAACCTTGCTTTAAATTTATCAATGGTTCCATCGACCTTCATTTTCTTTTTGAAGATCCATTTACAACCTATTGGTTTGGAACCTGGTGGAAGATCAACTAATGTCCAAGTTTGATTTCCCATTATTGAATCCATCTCATCATTTATTACTTCTTTCCAAAAGGAAGAGTCTTGAGATTTCACTGCCTCTTCAAATGTAATAGGATCAGATTCAATATTATAACAATAAGGTATCTTATTGCATATACTTTCACATTTTCCTTCTATAAGAAACATAATGAAATCTGGTCCAAAATATTTGACCTTTTTAATCCTCTTTCTTCTTCTTAATTCTTGACAAGATTCATCATTATTATCAATTTGTTTCAATGGAATCTCATTCTCATTTGAAGAATGAATCAATTGTTGTGGTTGTAATTGTTTTGATATAGAATTAAATCTATTTTCATCAAAAATAGCATCTCTTGATTCAATAACAGTATTAATTGAAATTGAATCATTTGGTTCAATTACCATGAGCCTATATGCCTTGCTATTATGTGCATAACCTATAAATATGCATTCAATTCCTCTTTTACCTAACTTTTTACGTTTAGGTGTTGGAACTTTTACAATAGCTCTACAACCCCAAACCTTCAAATAGTTAAGGTTTGGTTTCCTTTTCTTCCCTTGTTCATGGGGGTTATTTTAGTTTCCTTATTAGGAACTCTATTCAATATATGACAAGCTGTTAGAACAACTTCTCCCCAAAAACCTTGTCCAATACCTGAATATGATAACATTGAATTTACCATTTCATTCAAGACTCTATTTTTTCTTTCAGCTACACCATTTTGTTGTGGTGTGTAAGGGGCTGAAACTTGATGGACAATCCCAGTGAGTTCAAAATAACTTGGATTATAGTATTCTCCACCTCTATCCGATCTTAAGCACTTGATAAATGATTCACACTGAAGTTCAACTTCAGATTTATAAACTTTAAATTTATCAAACGCTTTATCTTTTGAATGCAATAAATATACATAACAATATCTAGAACAATCATCAATAAAAGTAACAAAATATTTCTTTCCACCTAATGTAGGAGTATTATACAAGTCACATAAACCACTATGTTTCAAATCAAGCAATTTTGTTTTCCTTTTAACCTTAGGGAAAGGGTTTCTTGTAATTTTATTCAACATCCATGTATTGCATTTTTCAATATTATTATTAAAAACAGGAATTAGATCTAATTTATACATGTCATTCAATTTTCTATAATTCAAATAACCTAATCTATAATGCCACAAACAAAAAGATTCAACCATATAAGTAGAAATAGTATTTTTATTCTTATTAATAATATTGAGTTTGAACATTCTCTCATACATATACCCTTTCCCCACAAAAATTCCTCCCTTAGACAAAATAAACTTATCTGCCTCAAAAACAAGTTTGAAACCAAACTTATTCAACAGACTTCCAGACACTAAATTCTTCCTAATTTCTGGTACATAATATACATCATTTAAGGTTAAAACCTTTCCTGAAGTGAATTGTAGTTCAACAGACCCTTTGCCTTTGATTGCTGCAGTGGAAGAATTTCCCATGTACAAGACATTGTCATTTTCACATTGTGTGAACTTTGTGAACATGCTTTTGTCTTTGCACACATGTTTGGTTGCTCTAGTATCAATCCACCATGTATTATCATCTTGTGCCATATTAATTTCAGATATCATTGCAACGAACTTTTCGTTATTATCAGCCTTAGAAGATGATTTCTTCTTTAAAAATCGACATTCATTCTTGAAATGTCCCGGCTTTCGACAATGATAGCATGAGCCCTTTTATTTCTTTTTGAACTTAGGGCTCTATCAGTCTGATTGAACTTTCTCTTGAATGGTTTAGTAGTCTGTACTTCCTCCGTAACATGTACTTTGGCATTTTCAGAATTCAGGTTCTGATCTTGTTTTCGATACTCTTCTTCAATACGAAGATGATTTGCCAAAGCCTCAAGAGATATTTCCTCTTTCTTATGTTTTAGGCTTCTTTTAAAGTCTTTCTAAGATGGAGGAAGTTTGTCTATTATGGAGGATACCACAAGCATTTCATCCATTTTCATATCATATTGCTTAAATTGATTCAGTATCTTTTCAATATCACGAAATTGTTCCAAAACAGAACGACCATCAACCATTTGATAATTATTGAAACGACTGACAAGAAATTTCTTACTTGTAACATCTTCGGTCATGTATCTTGCCTCCAATTTGTCCCATAATTCTTTAGCGGTGACCTCATTTTGGTAGGTGTCGAACAAACCATCAGATAAACCATTCAATATGTGGCCCATACACATGTAGTCAACATTGTCCCATTTTTGTCTTTCTCGGGTTGCTGCAACAGATTTGTTTTCATTCTCTTCAGGTCTTGGAGTATCCAAAACATAAGCAATCTTCAAAGTTGATAACAAGAAATGTATCTTTTTCTGCCATCGTCAAAAATTGTCACCATCAAAACGATCAAGTTTAACAAAGTTGGAAGCCAACTCCCTTAGTGTTCCACTTTCATGTGTTGTGGTAGTCATCATGAATTATAACCTTAAAATTGTTAGTACAATACTCCGGTAAGGAAAATCTCGAACACACGATCGAAACTCGAAAAGAAAAAGAAGAAATAGGACAATGCTCCAAGGCGTGTATCAAGCCACTATCTTTAAGGTTATATTCGCCCCCACTTAACTTCAGTGTGCAAATGAGTTCCAAGCAAATTAACCTCGAGGATACAATGAAGCCAATGACTATTTTCGTTTTGCACTGACGAGAATAGTCCACTAAGCACTGAGCAATGTATAACAAAAACCTCAATTTCTACAAAGGATTTCTGTAGTAATACTTTATAGAATAATCTAATAATATTAGAAAATGAAGGAAGAAAAGAAAGAATATTAGAGTTTGTTGATCTTTTTCCAAATGAAATCCCATTCCTATTTATAGGAATTTTCATGTCTCTTCATAGAGACATCTTTCAATAGGTGTCTTTATGAATAAATAAATAATATTAATTATTCATTTAATTTTGTAACTATTCAAATAATATTTTTTGAATAGTTATAATTCTTTTTAAAAAAATCAAATGATATAACTTTTGACCAATGACCAAAAGATTTATCTTTTGATTAATTACACCCATTCATTTATAGTTATTGGGATACTATAAATATTTGAAAATGTTCCAACAGTTTCTTCTAACCAGCTCTTAGCAGGAGCGGATCGACAATGCATAAGCAAGAGAGCATTTGCAGGTGGGACTGCAACAGCTTGATCATCAATATGATCGAGGGAGCATTTACCAGCAATCACAATTCTTAATATCAATCTCCAAGTCTGAGAAGATTGCATATTTAAAAAACCTAACTGTCTGCTTAAAGGTCTAAAGTCAAATGCTGAGTTGGTTATAACATATAATTAAGTAATGAAACCTGCATTTATAATTTATTGAAGGAATTAGGCTGCCACAATATCTATAAATGATTAAGTTGAAACTGTACAAATTATATTAAAAATAAGATGATCATTACAAAAAATTAAAAAAAGAAAGTCCTTTTCACCGGCAATAACATGTAATTAAGTAAACCATGTATTTTTTTATTTCTTAATCTTAGCCTGAACTTCCGTTTGCTTGCCAATATTTCTAGAAAATAATTTACTTTCTGGAAATGATTTACTCTTTTGTTGTTTGGATGAATCTGTGTAAAATATTTTTTGTTGTTTGGCAGATTTCCTGAAAATATTTTAGAAAAATTGTTTTAAATGAAACATACATTTGAGAATTTAATTGGTTTTATTTTAATCTATCAATAAATTTGTATTTTACATTATTTTTACATATATTTCAACCACAATATCATTTCTCACCTTATTCTTATTTATTTATTTTTTAATTTAATTATAAGGACAAAATTCTATTTTTCATTGTTTTTTCATTTTACACTTTTGATTTTCAAACGTTCAAGTTTTGAATAGAAAAAATAAATATCCATTTAATAATTATATTTGAGTGTGATTATACATGATTGGTAACTTGTAAATACACTATTTTTAGTTCTTTCACTTTACCCATAATTATTTTTAAAAATAATTTTAAAAATATATTTTTTAATATAAAATATATTCATTCGGGAGTCTTACCTTATAATATCCACATACATGTTATGGCTTAGGTTTGGATAATATTAGACTTGGATTAAGAGGAACGATAGAAGAAATTGATGTTGTCAAGTTGCACCATAGAAGCTATTACATTCTCCTCCAATGTAAACAAACCAAAAACTACTTTTCTATTGTTATACATATAGGCACAACTCCGCATATATGAATTATCTACCAAATACTCACGAAAGGCTTTTAAGAACCAAAATTACATAGTAAATATGTCTTCATGAGACTGTTGTATTTCTTTAAAAACCAAAAGAACTATAAGTGAAGGTAAAATAGTTTATTGTCTCAACTCTCTATATCCCCATACCTTATTGTGCAATGAATAAAGTACATCAAGTAGGGATTTATCCCTTGCTATAAATATATCGCACTGGTCTTTGCTTTATACAAATTTCTTGAAACACAACATTGAAATTTTAATATTTGGAACTCCTAAGCTACCTGAAATAATTGCAAGTTACCATGACTAAAGTGCATACATACACATATGAAATTTTCTCAAGCAATGATGAGATAATTAATTGCTAAAAATCTTTATTGATTTTGTGGAGAGACAATTAGACAAGTCATGACAGATTAATGATGGGACAAAAAGGTTTTCTGGACTTTTAAAGTTATGAATGCATCTATCAGGCTCAAGCATTTCCAACTTCTAATTTGTGGCTTACATCTCAAAGCAAAGAATGCAAAGCATCAGGCTTAAAGATCATAATATGCACAAAAAATGTAGTGGCCCTGCAAGGTCTGCATCATGTCATGCATGCATAGATATATTGCATTACTACAAGCAAATTTATAGCTTTATCGGTCTATAACACGGTAGCATAATTAGAAACTATCAAACATGTCAGAGCGTGCATGTCTGAATCGAAGTACAAAGGAAAAAATATACAGGTTTCTTCTCACTACAGTATAGTATAAACAAACTTCTATTGCCTGCAAAGGATGGAAGATGCTAACTCAAGCCTTACAACAGTGCATACATCACAAGATGCATGCAAGCCAATGGCACTTCAAGAGACATGAAACTTTACACAGTTAGAATATTCACATTTACCCCAAATGTTCAGACTTCAAATAATAGAAAATGGTAGACAAACTAGCTTTTATAGTGTCAAACATGATGTATTACAACAAAATATTCAAATTGTTCTACTCCGGTAAAAAGAAAGGTTAACACTTACATCATGTTTGGTTTGGTGTATTGGCTATGCCAATACACCTCTAATCGGTGGGCCCCACCTAATCACTCTCTAATCCGCCGTTTGGTTCAATGTATTGCTAATACGCGTGTAATCCATTACTTCCCTAATCGGTGAAAACCACCGATTTCTATTCCCCTCTTTTGCCCAGATTAGGTACCGCTTCAGCAAACCCTCCCTGTTTTACCCTCCCCAATCCCCTTTGTTTCTCTTCTGTTCCTTCTACCTTCACCGATTTGCTTCCTTGTTTCTTTGTTTTTCTTTTCTGCCGATTTGCTCCTAGTTTATTTTCTTTTCTTTTCTACCGATTTGCTCCCCCCGTTTCTTTTCGGTTTTCAGATTAAAAGAATCAGGCCATGTTTGGTTGGCACCCTCTTTATTCTTGGGAGAATATCAATGCCTTTGTTTGGTTGGTTCCCTCAAATGCGTAATAGGGATTCAGTGCTGAATGCTTTGAATGGCCATTCCGACCATGGCTGAATAGAAATAAAGAAAATTCTTCCCAAAATCTCTTTCACACTTTCTCTGCAAATGCGTTCAAAGTTGCTTCTTTTATCACAGCATTACACTTTCAGGTTAGCAGATTTTTCTTTTCAAGTTTAATTTCGTTTGGTTTCTGTTCTTGCAATAATCAAATTTTGTTTAGAAGGGTTTTTGGTGATGGGTTTTCTTTAAATTTTTCTAAAAATATAAGCTACAACTCAACTCCCAAGTCTCTGTCTTTCGGGGGAGATAATGTTTCGTTCTCTTATGGGAAACCTATGGACTAGAATTAAATTGCTTGGAGTCAATCGTAATCACCATATCGATCTCTTCCTCTTAATCCTTGTTTTGCTGCTGGAGAGGATAAAAATAAACTAATTAATGGAGGAGATAACTCAAAATTTGATGAATTTATATTGTTTGTAATACTCACGCATATCTCTTTTGCAATATTTTTCATTCTTTAAGTTAAAGTTTTATTCCCAAATTTCTTATTGATAATCACTTAGTCTTCATTATTATATTTTACAGTATTTCAGATTTGTTTCAGGTTTGGAGATAAGGTGCAACAGATGAAAATTTATTAAGAAATATATGTTATAGTCCTTTGGAGCAGACAAGTTGATGTCCAGGCACTAGAGGGTCAAATGGAAACAGAAGTTATGGTAGCGGGCAGTATAGACGGCTCCGTCCGGTATAAATAGAGTTGAAAATAGATATAGATGTATCTGCATCCTCTTCCAAGTACAAGATGTCTCCGATTCCCTATTATTGTAGTATAAATTCAACTAGTTTTGGTGGATCTACAATTTATTAACTTGGGGCATTACTTGTTGGCATTTCTTTGTGTTTATCACATTTATTGGTGTCAAAATACAATATGCTGAAGTGTGTCATCTATTACTCTGTTCGGAGTAATAACCTTTAATTTGAAATGGTTGTGTCAGTTCTTCCAGTGTTCATGTATCAGGGTTGGGTGACCTAAACATGCCATACTTCTTGCAACTTGCTGTCAAGTGCGATTACAATTAGGTCTCCTTTCCAATTTTGTTGTGACATTGGAACCTCTACATGTCTTGCTCATCTTTTTGTTCTGCCAATGATCTGGTATTCTTTTTGGCGTTACCATCTAACATTACATATCCCTTCCTATTGTTGTATTGGAGCTATTACTTGTTGTGATGCCTGGTGCATTCTCCTCCCACTGCAACACACATGCAGATGCACTTGTTCTTTCTCACTTCCATTTTTCTGTTCACTGTCTGTTACATTGTATTTCTAAGCATTTGTCTTGTTGATTTGTTATTTTCTACTGGTTGCTATTATGACATATGTTTAGCTTCTTTCGATGGCATTGCAAAGGAACTTATACTGTTTCGATGGCACATATATTTTATTAATTATTGGATAGGTGGAGTATTCACTGTGTTTATACCAGTATTTTTTGCAAAAAACATACAACCATGACAGGTATTTCATGTATGTGTCAACAACATATACTGATCCAACTTACAATAGAATTCTAGTAATGATAACAATAAACTATCCACCAAATGAATTTTACAACTTTAACCTTAGAAAAAAAGGGCATTATGTGCTATATAACAACAGCATAAACTCCATTACTTTTCAGTTTTCATGATCTGTAAATGGCATAAAATCCAGAACTTAATGGCATAAAACAATAGAACTACGTTCTATTAGCAGAAAGTATATTATAAAAGAACATTCTACATACTAGTCAGCAAAATAACCCCAAAAGAACTCATATATTTCTCTCCCAACGTCCCTAAAGAAATATTTGTTATAACTCTCAGTGACAGCATCAATAAGCATATGCAGTTTTGAGAGTAATTATTGTTTAGGTTGGGTTTGAAGTTCTTTTACTTGTCTATTTTGTGTTTATTCTGGATTTCTTTTAATGGTAATTGTTTATTTACTGCAAGCGAGTGTCAGATATGTTATATTGATTCTTATTTAGGGTGGAGAGTTGAAGCTTTGAAACTGAAATGAATTAGCTTTTCCTTGAGCAGGACACCATGAAAGGCCATCTTATAACTGGGAGTATGATGTTCACAAGCTCATGCACCTAGAGGAACCGACTTAAATTTTCCTTTCACACGATTGGCCGCTCAGCAGCACTAATTATGGGAACTGGCAACAAATTGTTCGCTACAAAAAAACAATTCAAAGATGAGGTAATTATAACCGATTGGTGGAAATGCATATATGTGAAAAAATGAAAATCTTCATATCAAGCGTATTCAGTTTTCTTGTTGACCATTCCTGGTTGCTCAGCTGCTCAAAAAATTCAAACCATTTTATTGGTTTTCAGCTTACTTGCACTGCAAATTCACCACTCTTGTTGAACATGAAGAGGGTGGTCGAGCGACAAAATTTCTTGCACTCGATAATTGCCTTCCAGGGCGCAAGTTCTTGTAGATATCTATCATAAGTTTTGACCATTTCGTTTAGGTTCTTTCTTTTGGTCTTTGCTGGAAGCTAATTAATGAATTCTGGCTTTCTCTGATCTTTTAGATTGTTGATATTTAATATGATCCAGGACCTTATGAGGTTCAATACGATGAAGAATGGCTGGCAATAACACAGAAATTGAACTGTCTTTCCTTTGACCTTCTGACGTGGAGACTTTGGGTGTGTGTATACATGACATTTTTGTTTTGGCCATGCCACTCATCTCGCTCGCTCTCTCTTGGGTGGTTTTTACAAGAACTAGTGAGCCGACAACTGCTGTTCTAATATGTATAATATGTAGGAGAACACAGCTCTCACATGCAAAAAATCGATGTTCAAACTTTTTGATGTTGTAAAACTATATAACATATGGATTATGATGTAGAATTTCATTTTCATCTAACCTTTTCTTAATATAAGTTAATTATGTTTATGCAGAATATAATTCTCAAGTTATATTTTGATTTTAGTAAATTCATATAAGAACATTTTATTATTAAGAATGTTATGAAATTATATATCATTATTAAATTATATTTAATATTAATTATTTTAAATTGTATAAATTCATATAAGAAAAATTATTATCAATAATTTTATGAAATTATATATTATTATTAAATTATATGTAATAATAATTATTTTAAATTATACAAATTCATATAAGATAATTTATTAGTTATAATTATTTTAAATTTTATTAAATCATATATTTTAATTAAAATATATTTAATATTAATCATTTCAAATTATCTTTTATAGTATCATATATTATGGTTTGAGTAAATTCATATAAGAATATTAATTATTAAGAATTTTATTAAATTATATATTTTAATTATAATATATTTAATAATAATTATGTTTAAATATGATTAAATTATTTATTATTGATAATAATAATCTTATTAAAATTTAAATAACAATAACAATAATCATTTACCAAAATAAATTTATGCTAAGGGTATTCTAGTCATTTTAGTTTTTTCCATTATGCTATTACACCTCTATTCCATTCAACCAAACACAAGATTACTATTACGCCTCTATTCCATTACATTCAACCAAACAGTTGATTTGCTATTACACCTCTATTCCATTACACCTCTAATCCAATACAGCGAACCAAACATGCCCTTAGAGTTTAAAATAAACGAAAAATAAAAAAATTATTGGAAACAGACTATTAAAAAAATGAAAAAATGAAAAATAATTTCCGATATATATATGCTAAATAAAAACCCAAAATGGCAATCGGTATTGAATCCCAATCTCTTAACAATTCAAGAAACAAATTCCAATTCCAAAAAATCCCAGTCTCTTAACAAAACAAAAACCAAATATACCAAATACCCTTTCCCTTACACAAAAAAGCTAATTCAAGAGATTACCAAAAAAAAAAGGCTAATTCAAGAACCAAGCTTGAAAAATAACCAAAACCCCCAATTAAAATCTTGGTCAGCTTACCCTGAAAAATCAGATAGAAAGAGAAAAAGAGAAACTCACATATGGCCATGGAGAAAGCAACGAATTTACAGAGTAACCAAAATACAATAACTTTGAAGAACAACAATAATCAGGGAAATAACTAAATAGAAAAGCAACAAGTTAAACCCCATGAAGGAAATTCCAACTGCTCATTTACAGAGTAATCAAAATAAAATATAGTAATATACCTTGATAGGATTAGAAAGCTAGATTTTGAAGTTTCTTCAAAATGCAGACTTGGTAAGGACGACGAGATAACAAGACTCAGATTCGGATGTGAGGCCAACGAATAGAGATGAGTAGGAGAGCCAGAGGTTGATGGACAAATAGGAAGGAGAATGACTTGTAATCACTTAAATTTTTTGGATCAAATTTCATTTTCTTTAAAAATTACATTTTAACCCCTAAACTTTTTTGAAATTACATTTTAACCCCTAAACTTTTCTAAAATTACATTTCAAATCCTAAAGTTTCCTAAAATTATATTTCAACCCCTAAATTTTCCTAAAATTACATTTTAACCCTTAAAATTTTCTAAAATTACATTTTGACCCTTAAATTTTCATGAAATTACATTTTAGCCTTAAAAGTTTTGCTACATTTATAATTTTGTCCTTCTGATAGCCACCAGTGCAAGTTTTGCACCTGCACGGCAGTGGCCGGTCTAGGCTCATGATGGCCTCTCTAGCTACCTGCAAACAATAAAAAAAATCAATAATAAAAGGGACTTAAATCCCAAAAATCGATAGCCTCAATCAATAAAAAAAAGAAAAGCAAAAAAAAAAAAGAAAGAAAAACGTAACAAAGAAAAAAGGAAAGAAAAAGCTCAAAAATCTTATCGTTACTTCACAACCACCGTACCCACCGCCGCGCTATTACCTTCCCTCCATTGCCATCACCTAAAACCTAAACAAGCAAAGCAAAAAGTAAAAAAAGGAAATAAAAATAGCATCACCTAAAACCTAAACAAGCAAAGCAAAAAGTAAAAAAAAGGAAATAAAAATAGCAATCGAAACCTGAAAAAGAAGGGAGAAAAGAAGAAAAGGAGGGGAGGAGGAAAGGACCACCACCACCGTCGATTGTCGCACCAGGCGGAGGAAGCGCCGTCAAACGCGCAAGGAGTTAGGGGGTGCTGAACGAAGAAGAAGAGAAAAGAGAAAGAAAAGAATAAAAAAGGGGGAAAGAAAAAGAAAAAGAAAAAAGAAAAATATATATACAAACAGTTCGATCAACCCAACTCGACCCGACCCGACCCGTCCAACCTGGATCTGATCCGATAGCAGGCCACCCACAGCAACAGCCCAGCACACCCCATCAGTAGGCAGCAGGCCACCTACAATTGTAGCCCAGTCCAGTGCCTAGTAATCAAGCCCACCAGCCCTACCAGCCCAGTCCACCCCAACTCCGTCAGTTTAAGTTGAAGTAAATGCTACGCCTTCGTGAGTTAATTCATCCCTCCGCGCAGGCTAGTGAAATACTTATGGGTTACATATGACTTATGCTTTTCTTGAGTTAACTTGTCCCTCCGCATAGGCATAAGTAAATGTAATCCCTCGAATTGAGCTCGCGAGCTTGTGATGGGTGATGACCAAGGTTCCGTACGAGCTTTAGTAGGCAACAATATGGACAATTTGAGTATCTTTCTAGAATTGAAACCACATATAGTGAACCATACGAGCCACCCAATTAGAGCTATGCTGAACCTTCATCCGTTGGATAGTTATTATCTTTTACCTTGTATTTCTTTTACATTTACACTTATTTACAAGGGAATCGAGTCTATTTAATAAATTGGATCAGGTAGATTATCTGATGAGCATGTGGGGTAAGTTTATTTTGTAAAGTATGATGGGGTAAAATAAAAAATAAAACAATGTAGGTCGGTTTATTAGATTTTTCATAGTTTTTCTTTGTTTATATTTGCCGTGATTACTAACTAAGTTTGTTTGTCTTCATTTTATTTCTCATCATGCATCATAGGCATTTAATTAGGAATGTGTTGATTAGAGATTGGTCGCCAAAAACTGGTTTCTGATGGAGGAGTCAATTACGCATGTAATAGAGAAAAATGTTGTAGTCCGATATTGGTTTTTGAAGACCCAAAAAGTAAAATGGACAGTTTAAAGGAAAGAAATATCTCCGATCTTCCCAGGTATGGGACTTTGAATGCTAGTCAAAATTACCTCGAACACTTGACTAGGATTTGGAAACAATGGGACTTAGACACTAGGGGCATCTTCATTGGCAAAATATTTTATAATGAACTCTTTTGATTAATGAAACGCCTAAGTATGGGGTTATCTTGAAATCAACACCATTATTTTTTGCATATTTATGCATGAATAACATTCATTGGTCACTTATTTATTCATTCATTCATTACATGTACATACACCCTAATCATTCACTAAGGCTAAAACTGTATAATTCGCAATCACGATACTACAAGTCTGGAATCACGTCATTCTTATAGGACTTGTCTAAGAGCTAGAGCTGTGGATGCTGAACTCAATGAGAGAACTGAAAGGATGGAAAGGTCCTAAAAAGAGTTACAAGAGTAGTTGGCTAAGTCACAACAAGAGGTGAGGGATTTGATAGTGAGATCTCGAGAGGAATCACTCGAGCAAAGGGATCAAATGGCCAAAATGATGGAAATGATGACAACTTTGGTCAAAGGAAAGGGACCCATGCAATGTAAAGAGGATATCCCCAAGGGGAACCCACAGTCTTGGAGCAATGTCCTGCACCACCTGCTCATCTAAGGCAGCTCATCTAAGGTAAGGTATATTCGTATCGAACACCGGAGCTAATCCTACCGATCCAATTGTTCTAGATCTGGACAATCCGATAGAAATAGCAAGGTTGAAAATGGATGAGCATAATACTCAAGATAGGTATAAGATCTTGGAAGAAATGCTCAACGCAATAAAGGTACTAAAGTCTTCTTAGCATTGAGTGTCAAAGAGTTCAGTTTGGTACCCGATTTGGTTCTACCCCGGAATTCAAGACGCCAAAGTTTGAAAAATATTATGGGACAAGTTGCCCAAAAGCTCATCTTATCATGTTTTGCCTGAAGATGAATGGCTATGTGAATGAGGATAAATTACTGATACACAGTTTCCAAGACGTTTGGTCTGATCGGCTCTTCGGTGGTATAATCAGCTCAATACAGAAAAGATCCGAGAATGACTTAGCATCAGCATTTTGTGAGCTATATAAGCATGTATCAGATATAGTACCTGATCGACTAACTCTGTAGATAATGGAAAAGAAGCCAACGGAGACCTTTAAAAAATATGTGCAGAGATGGAGGGATATTTCGGCTCAAGTAGAACCCCCATTAACTAAAACGGAGATAACAGTCATCTTCATCAACAATCTGAAAGCACAGTTTTATGATAAGTTGGTAAGAAATGCCACAAAAGACTTCGCAGACATTATGATATCCGGAGAGCTTATAGAAAACGCTATCAAGAGTGGGAGGATAGAAGGTCCCAAGAGTTCAAAAAGGACAGTACCCGTAAGGAAAAAAGAGTCAGAAACCCATATGGTTGGAACCGAGAGCCATTATTCCTCTAATCCGTACCCAGCCCAACCAAGACCTCATTATCACCCGCATTCAAACTTCTACTTTCCTCCCCAAGGTCCTTACTGTCAAATACCTCCTCCTTATCCTGTCTACGCCATGAATAACCAAAGACCGTTCACCATGTTCCCACCAAACACTATGCCCATACAATGCCAACCCAAAAATGAACAAAGACAAGTGAAACCCAGTTTTGAAAAACCTTAGCTCACCCTAATTCCCGTGTCATACGGAGAGTTATACTCGAAATTATTAGAGAAGCAATTAATATCCCCATATTATATGGCACCCTTGAAGCCCCTAAACCCAAAATGGTATGATCCTAATGCTACTTGCATGTATCACACTAGAAATCAAGGGCATCCAACAGAAAATTGTCTCGCCTTTAAAATGAGGGTTCAAGACATCATCGATACTAGCATTCTATGATTTGATAGCGTTAGTAATATGGCTGGAAATCCTCTTCCTAACCATGCTGATGGGAATGTGAATGCGGTAACAAATGAAGACGAGGGGCAAGACAATCCCTGAAGTGCTTTGATTGAAAAGGGTCTTTATATCATCAGCATAAATGTTGTTGACAACAAAGGTGATGCAATTGAGGATGCTTCAATGATATGCCCTTGTCCTCTAGGATATGTTTTGAACAATTGGACTACTATGGACCTTCTTGTAGTTTCTGAGTCCTCTCCAGAGTAATGCCCAATGTTAATTCTCCATTATTTTGTGTGCCCCTAAATAGTGGGATTCTTTTTGTAAGAGCTTATGTCTGCTCTTTATCATTCCAATGAACATTAATGAAGATGCATTTTGTCATGGTCTTTTCATTTCCATTAGCTTCATAATTATTCCCTCTTTTCATAACCTTTCTCTACATATGTCTCATATCATTCCATAACATTGTGTTTGTTGATTCCAATACTTTGATGCTCTTCTATAGTTTTCTTTTCCATTTACCTTTCAGGTGCTCAAATATTAATGGCATAAACGGATCTGCTACAAGTCCTGAAATCTATTTCGAAAAAACTATTTGTTTAAGAGAATTTGAAGCCGAAAAAAATGCTGAAAATTGTGTCTCATCTCCTGACTTACTGAGAATGGTAGAACAAGAAGAGAAACAGATTCTACCCCATCAAGAATCTGTTGAGACAGTAAACTTGGGAAATGAAGAAAAAAAGAAAGTGAAGATTAGGACTTCCATTTCAGAGAATACCAAATAGAATTTGATAGCCTTGCTCAATGAGTACAAAGACGTATTTGCATGGTCTTATCAGGACATGCCAGGGTTGAACGAAAATGTGGTGGTCCATAAGCTCCCATTGAAATTAGAATACAAACCCATTCAATAAAAGCTAAGACAGATGACACTGAAATGATGTTAAAGATAAAAGAAAAGGTCAAGAAACAATTTGATGTCAGCTTCCTACAAGTGTCTTAATATCCAGAATGGGTAGCTAATATAGTCCTGATACCAAAAAAAAAAGACGGCAAGGTGCAAATGTGCATGGATTATTGCGATCTGAATCGAGTAAGCCCTAAAGATAATTTTCCTTTGCCACACATCAATATGTTGGTGGATAACATGGTGAAACATTCTTTGTTTTCTTTCATGGATGGTTTCTCGGGTTACAATCAAATAAAGATGGCGCCCAAAAATATGGAGAAAACCACATTCATGACAATGTAGAGAGCGTTCTATTATAAAGTGATGTCGTTCAGATTGAAGATTGCTGGGGCAACATATCAGAGAACCATGGTGATGTTGTTCCATGACATGATGCACAAAGAAATAGAAGTTTATGTTGATGATATGATTGCCAAATCCCAGGAAGAAAAAGAGCACGTTGGAAACCTCAGGAAGCTGTTCGAAAGATTAAGAAAGTTCCAATTGAAGCTTAACCCAGCCAAGTTTACATTTGGGGCTACCTCGGGAAAATTGCTAAGTTTTATTGTCAGCGAAAGAAGTATTAAGGTTGATCTAGATAAGATAAAAGCCATACAAGAACTGCCACCTCCGCGCACGCAAAAAGAAGTCAGATGATTTTTAGGAATGTTGAATTACATTACTCGATTCATGCTCAACTTACCAACCAATGTGATCTAATTTTTTAACTCCTTCGAAAACATAATCTAGGAGAATGGGACGAGGACTGTCATGTGGCCTTCGACAAGATAAAACAGTATTTGTCTAATCCTCCGATACTAGTACTGCCGACCCCTGGAAAACCCTTAATATTGTATTTGACTGTGTTTGAAAACTCAATGGGTTGCGTACTGGGGCAACATGATAAGTTAGGGAAAAGAGAAAAGATGATTTACTACCTACGTAAAAACTTCATAGAGTATGAGGCAAAGTATCTGTCAATTGAAAATTTCTATTGTGCATTGGTCTGTGTAGTTCCAAAGCTCAGACAATACATGTTGTATCATACGACATGGTTAATCTCAAAGCTAAACCCAATAAATTACATGATGGAATCACCCTCACTCTCAGGAAGAATAGCACGATGGCAGATCCTATTGTCTGAGTATGACATCACGTATGTGAGTCAAAAGTTGATAAAAGGAAGCGCAATAGCAAACTTCTTAAAAAGTCGAGCAATGGAAGAATACAAGCCTTTGAGATCAATTTTTCAAACAAAGACTTGATGACTTTTTATGTATTTCTGAAAAAGAGGGTGAGCCATCAAAAGATCAATCATGGAAGTTAAGCTTCGATGGTGCATCAAATGCATTAGGGAATAAGATAAGAGTAGTCTTAGTGTCACCAGAAGGGAACCATTACCCGCTTACTGCCAGACTAAATTTCTTCTGTACCAATAATATAGAGGAATATGAGGCTTGCATCATGAGACTTCGTGCAACTATTGAATGAAAAATCAAAATTCTAGAGGTGTGTGGGGACTCAGCATTAGTGATTTATCAAATCCATGGAGATTGGGAAGTGAGGGATTTGAAATTAGTTAAGTATCGCAATCTCGTTGTAGAAGTAGTCAAAGAATTTAAAGAAGTGACTTTTAACTACCTCTCATGAGAAGAAAACCAGTTGATTGAAGCCCTGGCCACCTTGGCTTCAATGTTCAAAGCAAACAGGGAAACTAAAATAATACCTCTTCAAATGAGCATATATGAAGTCCCTGCACATTGTTTTAGCATTGAGAAATAGTCAGATGGACGACCATGGTTCCATGATATTTTAGAGTATATAAAGAATTAAATGTATCCCGAGCAAACAAACAAGAATGACAAAGGAATAATCAGGAGAATGGCAGTTGGATTTATTCTTGACGGGGGTATTCTATACAAAAGAGGAAATGATCAAATGCTCCTAAGATGCATGGACGCTGTTGAAGCTAGAAGAATACTTAAAGATGTCCACGAAGGAATTTGTGGAATGCATGCCAATGGTTTCACTATGGCTAGGTTGATTATGAGACTTGGTTATTTTTGGCTGACGATGGAAAGGTATTACATCAATTATGCACGAAAGTGTCACAAGTGTCAAATTTACAGCGATAAAATTCATGCAGTTCCTTTGCCCCTTCATGTCATGACTTCTCCATAGCCTTTTTCTATGCGGAGCATGGATGTTATAGGGCCAATTTCTCCGAAGGCTTCTAATGGACACCGATTCACCTTTGTGGTTCTAGACTACTTCACAAAATGGGTAGAAGCTACTTTGTTTGCCAAGGTGACAAAAATTGCAGTTTGCAGTTTCCTAAAAAAGGAAATCATATGCCGATATGGTGTGTCTGAGAGAATTATTTCAGATAATGCTTTGAATTTGAACAACAAGATGATGAAAGAAGTGTGTGAGCAGTTTCAGATAAAGCATCATAATTTCTCACCCTATCTCCCAAAAATGAACAGAGCAGTAGTAGCGGCCAACAAAAACATTAAGATGATTATTGGGAAGATGACTGAGATATATAATGTAATACCCTGAAAATTACTACAGTAAGAAAGTAAGATAATATTCCTGATATAGTAAAATAAGGAAATAAAGTGATAAAAATGGTAATTTTGAGTTATGTCAACATTGAGAAGTATATTATGACATATTAATTCAAGAAAGGATTAAATCGCAAAAGTGAGAAAAGTTTTGTGGCCCAAGAGTAAATACTCAAAATTTGAGGGGTTAAAATGTAAATACGAAAAAGTTGAAGGGTCAATAGTGTAAATATTTTAAGGGGGAATAATCTAGAAACTAAGGAAAATAGATGAATTAGGACAAAATTGGAAATGTGAAGAATTTTAAGGGACTAAATTGTAATTTTACCAAATTAAGTGATGACTCAAGGATTGAAATTCAAAAGATTATGAAGGGCAAAATTGTCAATTAGAAAGAGAGAGAATTCTAGAAGGTAATGATGATGTTTGTGATATTTTTAATTAATTAATTAGATAAATTTTATTTAATTAATATTTTATTAAGATTTTTAGTATTATTTTATTATTAAATGATTAATATAAAAGGGAGGAAAGATGATGAGAAATCATCATCTTTTCCATGCATTTCATGTTAGAAGAGAAGAGAAGAAAGAAAGTTTTGCTTTCTTTACAATTTTGGTCATTTCACCAAAAATTCACCATTTTTCACTTAGAAATCAAAGGAATTTCCATAGCCATTAAAAGAGAAAGATAACAAAAAAGACTATGGGGAGCTAGAATATCAAGTTGGATTCAAGAAATAGAAGCTAGAGGAGAGAAAAAAATCAAGTTAAAGGTTGAAACCAATAGGACAAGGTAAGAACATTGAGATTTCAATATTTTTTAAGTTTGATATTATTGAAAAAGCATGGAAAAGATGTTATAGTAGAGTTTTCTTATATAAAGTCTTGTGTTCTTGATATATTAGTGAAAAGAAATAAGTGAAAGTGATGGGAAATGTTATAGAGAAAGGGAATAAGGAAGTTATAAACTTAGTAATCAACATCTTGCACTAAAATAGTTTTGGACAGCAGCAATAGGTTAACTTTGAAAAATCACCATAAATTATGGAAATAAAATTAAAGTATGAATAAAATATGAAATTAAAGCTTATTGAGTCTAGTTTCTCATAAAAGAAACGGTGTAAGTAATGGAATTGTAAATCATGAGTTATAATAAATTTGGTGAGATAAGGTCAGAATGATTTTGGGTTCCCCTGTTCTGACATTGGAAAATCATCAAAAATTAGAGAAAAATTATTAGGGTCTTAAATTTATATGTATTAACGGGAACGTCATCTGAATTCTGTAAGAGGAGATAATTAATTTTTAGTGAAGAAGGGTCAAAATTGTTAGACAACAGAATAGGGGTGAATTTAAAGAATAAATTGTACTTATTGGCTGAACTAAAAATTCTAAAAATTTTATGGTAAGAAGATATGTGAGTCTAGTTTCAGAGAAAATTAACAGATCCCAATTTGGAGTTCTGTAGCTCAAGATATAAATAATTTAGTGACTATGACTTAAGTGGACAGCTTTGAATGAATACATAAATAAATGGTGAAATTATAGATAATGTTACTTATAAGCTTGTTGTATACATTAAGGATGTGGAATAGAGAGGAGGAGGAGGAGGAAAATATATAATTATTCAACTAGCCTGAGTTTTCACTAAAAATGGTCAATTTGCATGTTTTAGGTTCAAGGACTAAATTGAATAAAAGTAATATTTTAAGGGTAAATTGGTAAAAAATGTCAAAAAGTGACCAAATTGCATGAAATGAATTGTTTTATTATTTAAATTAATAAATTGAATGAAATATTAATTTAGATCAAGATTGGGTGGAAATTTGAGGAAAATAGAAAATTACCAAAATGTCCTTGAATTTTTTTACTTCTGCAATTTAGTATGGTAAGTTCGTGTAACTTGAATTATATTCTTAAATGCTTGGAATGTATGTTATCGATGTGAATATGATTTGAATGTTCATTGTACGAAAATTGATGAAACATTGATATATTAGATAAAAAAGGGAATAATGTATTGAATGAATGTATGAATGTTTATCAAACTGTCCATTAATTCTATCGATAATCTTGGATGTCTTGGTTTTGGCTATAATGATATGTGTAAACGGCCCATTTTGAACGGGGCCCAAGCCAGAAATAATAAACTGAATAATTTAAAACAAAAATTAAAAGCCCAAAATTATATCAGACCCATCAGCCAACCCCAGACCAAATTAGCCTAACCCAAACCCGATTACAACAAAAAAAGAAACCCTAAAACGCTATCTACCCTAGCCGCCGTGCGCCCAACAGCTTCCAGCACCACCTTCCACGTCACCGTACGGCCTTTGTACACCTGCAGAAAACCACCCACACAGCGAAACAGAAAGAAACAAAAATAGCGAAAATGAATAACAGAAAATAGGACTTTGTAGTTTTTTCTTTTTATTTTATTCTGTATTTTCGGCTATATAAGCCAAGATTCGAACCCTATATTTTTTTTACGAAGATATTATAAAGAAAAATCAAAAACAAAAACGAAGGTGATTCTCCGATTTCCACTTTTTTTTTCTTCTTTTGTTACTTTGATTGATTTCTATTATGAACAAAAAATAATAATAATAGATCCGATTTTTAAAAAGAGTAAGCACAGATTTCATTTTCTGAGGCTTTTCAAATCGTTTTTACTACTTTACCAAAACCAAAAGAGAGGAAGAGAGAAGATCTTACCCTTGTGCAACGTCGGAATCCTTGTTCACTCCGGTGAAATCGGAGTTGGAGGAGGTTCGAAACGACGAAGAGAGCCGAGGGTGTTGTTGCGGCTATCATGGTAGATTTTATAGAGCAAAAAATGACGTCATTTAAGGCCTGCTTCAGTGGCCTTAAAATGACATTGTTTAGTAGCCGTCGATCCATGTGTTGACCTGACCCGAGGAGGATCCGCGTGTTTCATAAAGATGGGTTATTTGCGCACGCGGTCCTTCTGCATTTCTAGCGCACTTAAATCCAGTCCTTTTATTCTTTAAAAAATTAATCTCTTATTTTATTTTTGATTCATTTTAATCCAATGTAACGCTGCGTTTTGAGAGGGCGGGAAATATTTCTGATTAGTCCTCCATGTCATTTGCGCATTATATATTGGCCCATTATTTTGTTCTAGTTCATTTTTTTTCTTCCTAATTTTGTTTTGAATTCAGTTTAGTCTTATTTAATTTAGCTTAATGTTTTTTTAAATTTATCTAAATATATATATATTCCGACCCTTTTTTTATTTAATATTAAATCTAATATTATTTTTCTAAGCTTAATATTACTTTTAAATTTATCATCAATATTATTCTAATGTATTGTTATTCCTTAATATTGCTTCAATTTATCATATATTTGCTTCTAAGTTTTTTTTTCATATATTTTTTAAGTTCATTATGTGTTATTTTATATTATATATATAAATTTAATAATTTGAGCACAACCTTTTAAATATTACTTTGTAATATATTTATTTCTAAAATTCATTTTTATTTACTTCTAAACTTTAAAAATTTATATGATAATATTCTTAAAATACTTTCATACATATTATTATGTGTATACATTATTTGTCATATTAAATTGTCATTTTATATGTATTACTTATTTAATATGTATATACCATTTATTTGATTTTCATTTTATACCACTTACACTTTAAAATTCATTTACATATTACTTACTTTTATTGATATTTCTATATTTCAAATCTTCGTGCCTTTTATTTAAATTCTTTTATTCATACAATTCTCAATTCTTTTCTTCGTTATGTTTTTTGTATTAGTTTGCATGATGTTTCATTCGATATTAATTTTCCAATTCATTTAGCTTTTATTTGTTAATATTGGCAAGGATATATTATGTGAGACAATTGCTATTATGCATATTGTGTTGCTTGTCCATATTATTTCATTATCTATCATTTATTAGTATACATTGTGACTTACAAATTATTATTTTGCATCATCCTTTATCAATCCATCACACTTTATTTGTTTAAAAGGTTACCTCTAATATCGTTTAAATATCAAAATCATTTCATTCAAAACTTTCAAGATAACATAATGTTCAGTATTTGGGATCTTTGAAAGAATTGAGCCCTAACGTATTGGGTTCCAATTTTCCTTGTTGAGTCTAAATAATCGAGATTATTCTTTAATCAAAACACATAAATAAAAAGCTCGTTCTCGGGAATTCGATACGTCGTGTCCTAACGCTTTGGATATGACATGTTGTTTTCTCGAGACGAGGATTTTTCTAAATAAAAACAAAGGCAATATTTAGTATTTAGGAATTTTGTGAAATCGAACCCTAACTTACTGGGTTTTGATTTTTTTTTATTTGATCCAAATAATCAGATATCCTTCTCAAATGCATAGGTTTTAAAATTCAAAAGATAAACTTAATTTTGAGGATTTAAAATGTTGCACTCTAACTTACTGAGTGTGACAATTTATTTCTTTGAAATAAGTAAGTCTCATCATCCAATTCATTTTATTCAAATTTTCTTTTCAAAGGATTTTATTTTAAAATCTTTTCAAATTCTCGACACTAAGACATTAAACAATCAATTCGGTACCAATTTTGGGCGTTATGAGGGTTCTAACCCTTCCTCGTGCGTAACCGACTCCAAAACCTATTTTTTCAAAGTTCGTAGACCTAAAATCGTTTTCAAGGTGATCCGATCACACCTCATTAAAAGATCGGTGGTGACTCCAATTTTCATTTTTAATAAGTCGACAACCAAATTTTTTGATTTTTAAAAAATGGTTTCGACAGCTTGGCGACTCAGCTGGGGACCTTAGAGAGTCAAGCCATAAAATTGATTGTTTTTTGTCTTATTATTGGAAATTTAAAATTTGATTTGAAAAATTACGATCCTCTCATTGCATTTGTTTGTGATTGATTACTATGGATTAAGTTCTATATTTTGGCATCATATTGCATAAAGACTGTTTAGTCTTACCTTTTAAGTGAAAGTGAGAAACTACTCCTTCGTGAGGTTTCACCTCCGTGCAGGATAGTGGATCACTTTCAGAATATATCCGTACCTATGTCTTCGTGAGATTTTCATCTTCGTGCAGCCATAGGGAAATGTATTCCCCTGAACTAAACTCAGTCCGTATGAGCCTATAATGGGTGAGGATTGAGGAATCTGATGGTTTAGTTACCTTTTCTCTAGAAGCCAAACCACATATAGTGAACCTTAGGAACTAGCCCTAGATAGAACTATGCCAAACCCCTAGAGGTCACCCGATTAGGCACTCTATTTTATTCTCTTGTTTGCTTTTACTTTGTACTAACTCATTTCTGTTTTGTTTTTATTGCATTTGCATCTTAGGAAAGAGGTGTGGATTCAAGTTTGATTACTAAATTAGAGAGCTTGTCATGGAAAATGAATTTCTTGATAAAGTGGAAGATAATATGGCTGCCTAAATATATTTCGAGAAATACAAGAAGGGTAATGAAGGAATGCCTGACTTTACTTCATGGCTCGAGGATTCAAGCTGATCATCCGAGAGCCTTCGACATTCCAACTTCCTTAAAGAAGCTGATGAGCATCACGAGGATAGACAGATGATGGATCTCAACTAGGATCAAGCAAGAAGGAGATAAAGGAGACACCCATTTTGAAGAATTCGCAAGGTTTATCTTACCATCCAGATGAGGAAAGAGAAGATGTCTTTGCCTGGGGTATGAGGGCAAAGTCGTATATATATCCGCTTTATGTAAAGAAATTTATCTTCTAGCAAAGGTCTCTAAATGTAATTCAATCAGAACCAACATCTATTTAGCCATTCATTTCATGCATTTGCATTACATGACATCATATGCATTAAAATCCACTAAAAGAGTCTAATTGAGTAAATTTATTTCAGCTAATCTAGAAAACCAATCAACCAAACACCCTTACGGTACCAATACAAAGTTAAGAAACACGGATCAAAGATTGGAAAAGCTTAAGTGGCTTCAAAAGGATATGCAAAAACAGTTACAAGTGCAAATGCAAGAGCGGCTAGATAAAATCCAAGAAAACATGATAGAAAAACTGATGGAATCTCAAAGAGATACGATGGTTCAATTGACCCAAATACTGGCGGGAGGAGTAAATAAGGGAAAGGGCCCTATGGCCAATCCCGCAGAAAATAATGAGGATTCGTTATATCCTCCGGGTTTTACTCCACCAAATGCACAAACTCGAGCTGAAATGTACCCAAAAAGACCACCTGTCACAATTAGGCCTCAACAACTCTAATCTGATGCCCCGATGCCCATGAATTTCCAAGGTGGATCAAGTTTAAGCCCGGGAGATAACTCGATTAATCCTATTATTCCTGATTTTGATAAAGTGGCTGAAGAGGAGAAGGCAAATGTGGAACTGCCAAAATAGTGGGAGGATAGGTGTAAATGGTTGGAGGAAAAATTTAAAGCCTTGGAAAGTAGTGATAGTCATCATAGAATCGACGCTAAAGATTTGAGCTTGGTTCTAGACTTAGTACTTCCTCACAAGTTCAAAATGCCTGAATTCGAAAAATACGATGGAACTAGTTACCCTAAGGCTCACATCACCATGTTCTGCAGAAGGATGACTGGCTACGTCAACAATGATTAACTGCTAATACATTGTTTCCAAGACAGTTTGGTAGGGGCGGCATCTAAATGGTACAATCAATTGAGTCGTATCGAGATTGGTTCATGGAGGGACCTAGCACAGGCATTCATGAAACAGTACAGTCATGTAACAAATATGACCCCTGATAGAATTACGTTACAAAACATGGAGAAGAAACTGAGAGAGAGTTTTAGGCAATACGCACAAAGATGGAGGGAAGTCGCTGTTAGAGTGTGCCCAAAGATCAATCATGAGATGGTTGTAATAACATACTTGATTGATCATGTTTATTAATATAAGGCGTTACCATTATTATTTCAGTTTCTTTTCTGTGTGTATAAATAAACTGTTTTATAATAATGTCCTAAGAATAATATGATTATTCTTAAAAGATCCTTAGTCAATTATTATTGTTGGATAGGACAACGATAATGCATTAAGACTAACATATAGTTGATTGATGATAAAGAGTTGTCATTGATATGGAATGTCAGAATCGATACATGAATATGTGTGTTAGAGAACAACATATTGGACTGACCCATTATGAGTATGTTTCTTGGATTATTATGTAATTGTCACGACATTACTCATAGTGATTAATATGTATATGATCCTCAGACTTGAGATCATCATAATCCCAACATCGTGAGTAGTATATTTTGATACAGTCAAATGTACACCGTAACTGGTTGTTCTATAAAGGCTGATGTTGGATATACCATAATCAATGTAGAGGGATATGGTTGGTCGATATAGAAGAAGTCCCTCCTACATAATGGGAGTAATATCTTAGGCCACTTGATTAAGTGAGAATAGAAATGCATGGCCATGCTCAAATAAGTTGATATGAGATGTCATACTTATTTGTATATCGTAGTCTACTTAAGATATCAAGGAACATGGAATGGACTATACAAGTGTGACTATTCCATGACTTGTGTCCAATCCAGAGATAAAGGACTTAAGGATTATTGCATAAAAGGTTAATCATTAAAAAATGTTATGTCGAATCATGATCTCTTGTGACTTAGGTAGCAATGATGCATTGCTAGATGCCACTCATTGTTTGTAACATTGGAATTGTTCTAGTATTACTGCTAACATTACAGGAACCTACAGGGTCACACCCTATAGTTGAAATGAACGGAATAAACCATAGTTGATATTGGTTTTGGGTGTCGCTTGAATTAAATTAATTATAGAATTACTTTAATTCGGTAATCAAATTTCCAACACATTATGTACAAGTTTGTTGTACGCATAATGAGGACATGAATTTGGTTAGCATATGAATTTAAATAAATATATATGGTTTACCGAAATTATATTATAATTAATGTAATTATAATTTTTGGTTTAAAATATTAATATATTTATTTAATTCCTAAAAACCCTAAAATAAAAGGATATATAAGAATCCCGTTTTTCTTTGTTTTTAGGTCTAGCAGTAGTCAAAGAAAAATAAAACTAAAAACTGTTTGGGGGATTTCTTCCGTTTGTAGTCAACTGGGTGGATTACGTAGAGGTTGGAGTCTCGATAGATTGCGACTTGGTTCGACTGTAGATCAGACTACACGTTGTTGAGAAGTTGCTGTCTACTTAGAATAAATATTAGTAATTTCGCAACCTTTCCACCCCGATTCATTCCTCATACATGGATCCGAGGTTAGGGTCGCCGATTTATTAAATTTTTCCGCTGCGCCGTAGGGGTGCCGACGATCCTATAGTCACTATCCAAGTTCAGCAGCCGCTCCTAGAAAAAGAAACTACAATGCTCTTTATCAATATATTGAAAGCCCCATTCATCACACATATGTTAGGAAGCGCTACAAAAAGCTTTTTTGACATAGTCATGAATGGTGAAATGATTGAAAGTGCTGTAAGAAGTGGAAAGATTGATGGTAGGGAGAATAATAAATGGTCGGCCTCAAAGAAGAAGGAAAACAATGTGAACAATGTGAACACATACAACAAATCGATTATAATGAATCAGCCAAGAAAGGTGATTGCTAGTCAACAAGGTTCATCAAGATAAGAATTTGGTGTGAAACAAGGCACTGAAAAGCTCCAGTTCACACCAATTCTGATGGCGCATAAGGAGCTGTATCAGAGCTTATTCGATGCGTACATTGTTACCTATTTCTACTCAAAACCCCCACAGCTTTCGTACCCCAAATGGTACGACATGAATGCATAATACGATTATCATGCGGGAATTACGGGGCATTCCATAGAAAATTGCATTGCTTTTAAAAAAGTAATTGAAAGGCTTATCAGTATGGGAGATGTCAAATTTGATGACTCATCTAGTACAGAAAATCCACTACCCAATCATAATTTATAATGGAGTGAATGCAATGTATGAAGAAGGTGGGAAATGTTCGCATCGATGTTATTTATGAAAAAGCAACTTAAGAAGGGACCTTGTTAGATATCCACCCTTATAACCCTAGGAGTGTTTTAAGCAATTGTACTGCAAAAGAAATCCCTATAGTATTTAGAGCTTATTTAGAATAATATTCAGAACACACTTGTTGCTTTTAGTCTAGAAGCAATGAGAACTTATTTGTGAAATAGGCTCATGTCTGAACGTTATTATTTTAATGAAATACATCTTTGCGATTATTTTTGAGCTAATATTTTCATTCATTACAAATAATTCTAGATTCTTTGATTCTTTTGGATTTTCTTCCAAATCATTCATTCATTCATAATCATACTGTACAAGTAGTTATTCGTAAATTCATATATTCTTTGTATATTCTTTTGTATCTACAAATGGTCCCTAGATATTAATGACATGAATGACGCTGCTACAGACTCAAAACCTCCTCTTGAGCCAGACATGTGTTTAGAGGGATTTTGTGACTTTGAAAATGTCATATATTGTGGCCTATCATCGGACTTGTTGAGGATGATAGAGTAGGAAGGAAAATTTTGCCTCAAGAGGAGACAATGGAGATTGTGACCTTGAAAGAGGGAAAAGTAGTAAAACAAGAACATGCATAGCCAAAAAAGTGAAACAAGACCTTGTTGAGTTACCTCTAGAGTTCAAAGATGTCTTTGTATGACCATACCAGGATATGCCCGGGGTAAGCGCTGATAATGAAATTTGCACAACAGCACGATGTCAGAAATTTGTAGTATGTTCAAGATTAACATTATGAACGATGCAATGAAAATTCTTTGCCGGGGCAAACCTTTCTCATTGACTCATCATAGCTTTGCCCATTTGAAGTCGAGTTTCCATCTCTTCAAGTTTTTGTTGGATTTTATCCTAATTGAAGAGGAAGATCCAAAGTTTTCAGTCGTAGTTTCGCCCTAGAAGGCTTTATGAAAGAAATCGGATACCAAAGAAGATTTTTTGCATACAAGATGAAAGTAGAAGACCTAATGTGGAAGACTTTATCTATAAAAACTTTGATTCTGATCGAAAAGGATAACAAGGACTTGCCTAATCCTATGAGTTTAGATTCAATAAAAAAATAAAATAAAATCAAAATAAAAAATCAAATCAAAAAAATAAAAAAATCAAAAAAAGGAAAACAATTAAAATCAAAATCAAAATTAAAGTCAAAAAATAAAAAAAAGAAAAGAAAAAAGAGAGGTCAAGGCGAAAACCCGCAAAGGGCGCTTTGACCAAAGGTGGATTTGAGTTGAAAACTCGAAAAGGGCGACTCAAATTTTTAGCAAAGTGGGGCATGGATGACATCGGGCAAATATCACCGAAGGCTTCTAATGTGCATCGCCTTATTTTTGAGGATATCAATTACTTCATCAAACGAGTAAATGTTGCTCCATACACCAATGTCATCATATGACGATATAGACTATCAAAGAGGATTATATTGGATAATGTGTTGAGCTTGAACAATAGCACGATAGCTGAGGTCTGTAATCAATTCAAAATCAGACAACATGATTCGTCACTGAATTGCCTAGAGATGAATATCAAGAAAATTGAAGGAAAAATGACTGAGACTTGCAGGGAC